>PVHX01004443.1:0-11072 GCA_004024805.1 Geosciurus inauris | reverse complement strand
ACTTCTTCTAATGAATGAGTTTAGTGCAATGAACTTTTCTCTTAGCACTGCCTTCATGGTATCCCAGAGATTTTGATATGTTGTATCACAGTTTTCATTTACCTCTAAGAATTTTTTTGTCTCTTCCCTGATGTCTTCTGTTATCCATGCATCATTCAATAGCATATTATTTAGTTTCCAGGTGATGGAGTATTTTCTGTTTTTTAATCTGTGATTGATTTGTCATTTTATTCCATTGTGCTCAGATAGGATGCAGGGTAGTATCTCTATTTTTTTGTATTTGCTAAGACTGGCTTTGTGACATAAATGTTATCTATTTTGGAAAAGGATCCATGTGCAGCTGAGAAAAAAGTGTATTTGCTTGTTGATGGATGGGACACTCTATATATGTCTGTTAAGTCTAAATTATTGATAGTTTCATTGAGATCTATGGTTTCTTTATTAAGTTTCTGTTTGGAAGATCTATGCAATGGTGAGCGAGCTGTGTTAAAGTCTCCAAGTATTATTGTGTTGTGGTCTATTTGATTCTTGTATTTGAGAAGGATTTGTTTGATATACGTAGAAGCCCCATTATTTGGGGCATAGATATTTATGATTGTTATGTCTTTTTGATGTATGATTCCCTTCAGAAGTATGAAATGACCTTCTTTATCTCTTTTCACCACCTTTGGTTTGAAGTTCACTTTATTTGATATGAAGATGGAAACTCCTGCTTGTTTGTGTGGTTCATGTGTGTGATATGTTTTTTCCCACCCTTTCACTTTCAATCTTTCAAAATGTCTTTTCCTGTGAGATGAGTCTCTTGAAGACAACATATTATTGGGTCTTTTTTTTAAATCCAGTCTGTCAGTCTGTTTCTTTTAATTGGTGCATTTAGGCCGTTTACATTCACAGTTATTATTGAAATATGATTTGTAATCCTGGTTATTTTGGTTTGTTTTTGGCTTTTACTTTGACTTATTTTATCTTTTGAATGGTCTTTCCTTTATTGTAGTTCCTCTCTTTGTATAGTTTCATTGTTGGTTATCATTTCCTCCTCATGGAATATTTTGCCAAGAATGCTGTGTAGTGCAGGCTTTCTTGCTGTAAATTCTTTTAACTGTTGTTTATCATGGAAGGTTTTTATTTCATCATCAAATCTGAAGCTCAGTTTTGCTGGATATAGGATTCTTGGTTGGCATCCATTTTCTTTCAGCGCTTGGAATATGTTGTTTCATGATCTCCTGGTTTTTAGTATCTCAGTTGAAAAATCTGCTGAGATCCGCATTGGTCTCCCCTTATATGTAATCTGGTTCCTCTCTCTTGTGGTCCTTAAAATTCTATCCATATTCTGTATCTTGCGCATTTTCACTATAATGTGTCTTTGTGTAGATCTGTTGAAATTTTGTACATATGGTGTCCTGTAAGCCTCTTGTATTTGATTTTCCATTTCATTTTTCATATTTGGGAGATTTTCTGATATTATGTCATTGAAGAGATTGTGCATTCCTTTGGTTTGAAATTCTGTGCCTTTTTCTATCCCAATAAATCTTAGATTTGGTCTTTTGATGCTGTTCCATATTTCTTGTATGTTCTGTTCATAATTTTTTACCATCTTCACTGTATGGTCAAGTATTTTCAAGATTGTATATCTTGTCTTCATTATCCAAGGTTCTGTCTCCCAGGTGATCTAGTCTGCTGGTGATGCTTTCTATTGAGTTTTTTATTTGGTTTATTGTTTCCTTCATTTCAAGAATTTCTGAATGGATTTTTTCATGATCTCTAGATCTTTTTTAAAGTAATCTTTTGCTACTTGTAATTTCTCTCTTATCTCTTTGTTAGAATGATCAATGGTTGCCTTTATTTGCTCTCCTATTTCTTTGTTGGATTGTTCAATTTTTGCCTTTAATTGCTCACTTATGTCATTCTTAATTCGCTGATCATTTTAATTATGTACATTTTGAATTCCTTCTCTGACATTTCATCAACTGTGTTGTCAATGGATACTGTTACAGTGGAATCAAGGTTTATTTGGGGCACTTTCTTCCCTTGTTTTTTCATGTTGACAATGTATCTTCTTTTCTTGAAATACCGATCTGAGGTATTGTGGCTGGCTTCTATCCTATAATCTTGTATTGACACTCCAGATTACCTGTGTCTCACCTTGAAGCTACTTCTGTTCCCCCAGTGTCCCCAGATAGACACTACTGCCACTAAATTTGGTGGCAGAGCTACCTCTAGAGGGCAGTGGGAGTGGCCTTGGCTGGGTTCCTGTTGCAGTCCCTGAGGGCTGTTTTGCCTCTCTCTTGTGCTCCTGCTGGTGAGCAGGAACTCTGGAGCAGAACTGGAGGTGGGTCCAGGTCTCACTTACATAGGGTCACAAGCAGGAGAGTCTGTGTGCAACCCTTACGTGACTGTGAGCTCCCCTGGGACAGAAGGCTGGTAGAACCTGGTCCACCTTCAGCTGGGCACCCCTGGCATTCCCTAAGGGCAATTTTGGGCCTTCTGTCTCACCTGTCTGCAGGAACTCTGGAGTGGAACTGGGGCAGGCCCAGGCCGCACTTTGGTAGGGCTTCTTCATGGTGGGGTCTCTGCAGGCGACTCTTACCCTGAGTTTTGGCTCCCCTGTGGCTAGCAGCTAGCAGTCCCTGGTCTCCCTTTTTCTGGATATCTGTGGAATTTTTTGAGGGCGGATTTGGGTCCTCTGCAGCTCCTGCTGGTCCAAAGGAACTCTGGAGCGGCTCACCTAGTCTTTTGTTAGACTGATTCCCAAGTCTTTTATTTTTTTTAAGACCATTGTGGATTGAGTAGTTTTCATAATTTCTCTCTCAGAGGGTTTATCATTGATGTACAGAAATGCATTTGATTTATGGGTATTGATTTTGTATCCTGTTTCCCACCTGAATTTATTTATTAGTTCTAAAAAATTTTTAGTAGAGGTTTTGGAACCTCTAAGTATAGAATCATGTCATCAGCAAATAATGATAGTTTGAGTTCTTCTTTTCTTATTTATATCCCTTTAATTTCTTTTGTCTAATTTCTCTCGCTAGAATTTCAAGGACTATGTTCTCACTCCTTTGGTAGATATATTAATTTATCTTTTTACAATTTAATGAAGAAAGTAAAGGGTGAAAATATTCCATTATCTTGTTTGTGTTGATGATACTCAGCTGAGGTTTAGCAAAGTGGTCTTTTAATTGGTTACAGTAAACTTTCCTTGAAGATTATATTTAACTGAGTTTATATAGAGGGCAATTATATATAGTTACATGTTCATTGGGAAATAATGCTCCATGAATATAGAACTCATTCTTTGAAAAGACTAAATGCAATTATATCACTGATTGAAAATATACACTAAAATTGCTGCTCTCACTGTACAAATCATATGGCCAAAGCAAACTGTTCTTCATCATAATTGTCACAGAGAAAAGGGTATTTGCATTTTTCACATTTTAGGTAAGACAGAATTCTGCTGTATTTCATAGTAGACAAATATAGATACAAAATAAAAATAATGTCAACAAAATCTCAAAAAATAAAACTGGTTCACTTTTTCTCTGGACAAAGACTGATGTCTTTGGAGATACGAATATATCAATATACCATGAAAAGATCAAAACAAAATATTAGCTAATTATATCCAACAATATATAATAGTACTAATACATTTAACCAGTATTTATCCAATACATTCACTAAAAATAAATCAGTGCTGTTTAACATATTAGCACATTTTAAAAGTATATCACTTCATAATCTTCTTAATTAATTCCCAAAATAAAAAAACTCAAGTTCATTATTGTTTAAAAAATTCTCAGAAAAATTGGAATAAAATAGACAAGAAATGTTAAAAAACATAAATGTATCACCTACAATACACTTATTAATGAAAGACTAAATCATTTTCCTCTAAAATGGTTTAAAAAAAAGAAGCCAAGACAAACAAAAACAACAACAACAATATATATTGGATCCTACCATTTCTATTACACATCATATTAAAGGTTCTAGCTAAGGCAATAAGAAAATAATGAGAAATGAAATGAGTACGTATTGATAATAAAGAAGTAAATTTAAATGTATTCAGAGATAAAATGATCATACATCTATCTGGATACACACACACATACACAAATGGAATGTATAAAATCACTAGAATTCATGAGTTTAGTATTGTTACCAAGCATTAGATTCCTACACTTATGTCAGTTACATTCCTATATACTTGTAACAACTAATAGAAAATTGAAATAATAAATGAATCCATTTATATAGTAGCATCATGATATGAACTATTTAGATATAAGAATAAAACTGGGAGTTGTTGCTGAGATAAATTAAAGATGACTTGAAGAAATGGAGGCCATCTCCTAGATTGGAAGCCTAAATATTGTGAAAATGTTTGTTTTCCCAAAATTGAATAAATTCAATATCATCAAAAAGATTGTCATGCTTTCTTTTGGAGAAATCTACAAACAGATTTTATAATTCCAGTGGTATCTCAAGGACTCTAGACTAACAAAACATTTTAGATAAAGAACAAAGTCAGAGAACTAACGTTACTTGACCTTTAGATTTATTATAAAGCTACAATAAACAGGACTGTGTGGAACTAAAATAAAGGTAAAAAGGTAGATATATGGAACAGAGAGTCCAGAAATAGACTCACATAAATATGGACAATTGATTTTTGACAAAGGTTTAAAGACAATTCAGGGTCGACAGGATGGTCTTTGTAATAAATATTCCTAGAAAAATTGGATATCCATAAATTGATAAATAAAAAATTAACCTTAAGACCTGTCAAACTTTATTTAAAAAGTGACTCAAAGTGGATTGTACACCTAAATGTAAAACCTAAAGCAATAAATCCTCTAAAAGTAGAGTGAGGAAAACACTTCTGTGATCTGGGTAAAGCAAAGGTTTCTTAAAGGTATCAATAAAAGAATGATCCATAAAAGAAAAAAAATTGATAGGTGAGATTTTATCAAAATGATAAACTTCTTTTTGAAATACATTGCTAAGTAAAAGTACAAGCCATAAGTTGGAAAAATGCTCAAAAATTATCTATGTGATACAGAATTTGTATATAGAACACATAAATACTGAAACTAATAAATAAAAGACAATTTAAACAACTGAGTTTGTTATATGAATGGCAAATTAATAGAAGAAAAGTTTCTCAACATAATTCATATTAATAAATGTAAATTACAATAACCATGAAATTTACTCTATATCTAATAAAATTATTAAAATTGAAATGACTTATACCTAGTATTGATGAACATGTAGATGAACTGGAGCATTTATATGATGATTTAAGTAAGCCTGATCTACTTTATCTTTGTTATATACTGATCAATTCTGCATTAGTTTATTATCTAATAAGTCCACTCTACTAAAGTTCTCATTACACACTTTTTATTTTTCTTTCTTTTGAAAAAGAGATACTTTAATAATGTACATAAAGAATCAATTCTGCCTATTTTTATAAGATAAAAACAGTTGAAAACATTTTCACTTCTGATATGTCCATATAATTTTCCAGAGAGTTTTTCTCTCTGGTTCCTCCTCTCAGAAGCACAATCAGGTTTTCATTCTTCCAAACAGTTAGCCATGCTCTTTGGAAATTTGGTAACACAAAACTTATGCTGCAACATATAAATAAGGAATTTCACCATGAAAAATAATTTTGGATCCATATTTTAGGTAATAAAAATTATACATACAAAATACTAATTTAATATTTTGGAAGCAATATATGTAACATGCTTAAAATTGCAAGACAGTCTAGTGTATTTAATTTGATCATTAAAAATCCAATTCCTGTAAGAAATTGTTATATGCTCCATAAAATTAAAATAACTGAATTTATGTTGCAGGAATGACAACATAAAAATAAATACATAGACCAATGGAACTAATAGAAGACCAAGAGACAAACCCACACATAATCAAAGAATCTTGCCCCCCTTTAACTGTTTAAAAGGAAGAAGGAGGAGAAGGAGAAAGAGAAAGAGGAGGAGGGGGGAGGAGGAAGGGAGGAGGAAGGAAGGAACAAGAAGGAAGAGAAGAAGAAAGAAGAGGAGGAGAAGGTAGAGAAGGAGGAGGAGGAAAAAAATTGCCTGCACGGGTCATATCTTTTTCTCCTTTAAATCAGTGTTTGCTAAACCTTTCCTGGAAGTGCCAGATAATATGTATTTTGTGTTTTCCAGGATGTAAGTTCTTGGTCCTATGTATGGGATTCACAGGACAAAAGGTCTTGGTCCCATGTGCTCAACTCTGTAATTATAGCACCAAAATACCTAGACAATACGCAAATAAATGAGTGTGATCATGTGCCCATAAAGCTTTAATGTTGTTTCCAACATGTAAGGATAGATTTAGCCTGCTGGTTATAGACTACTGACCTATGTTTTGAACTTTGAAAAACTAAAGGAAAAAATTTAAGCTCATAAAATGCCCACTTGCTGATAAAAATATACTGCAATGTTAATGTGACCTATGGCTTCCTGAGCCCTTTAGTGAAGGATCTATGTTCATTCACATATTAATAAAAAGGACTTTATGAAGTAAGTGCTAATACTCTTGCTTTGCAGATGAAGAAACTGACACTTGGAAAGTTGAAGTAACTTGCCAAAATCACTTTGATAATAATCAGCAGAGGAATAATTCAAGAGCACGATTTTCTTGCTCTTAATAACTGAGGATAAAATAACACCATTAATGACAAAATAGTGTAAAGTTCTTGTAATGTCTTTGGTTTTGGAATACGTCATTATTTGGTCCATATTCATCTTCCTCTGAAATGGGATTGAGAGTTGAACTGCATCTAACCTGATCAATAAAAATAATGACTGTATATACTAAATCAAAAGTGACCTTGTTAATAGACTGGGGGTGGTTATCTCAATAATTTTTCTAGAATATTTTTACTTTGTATTCTCCACTTCAGTGAAGGATCAGTTTTAAAAGTTTGATCACTAGTAATCATATTTTTGGAATAAAACAATAGAAATCATGAATAAAATTGAAATTCTGTTTTATAGAAATATGTTCCAGAGTAGAAAAAGGACAATTTTATTATTCAAAATTCTATTCAAATTCCTATTGCATATAGTAATCTCTGGAATTTTTAATGAATAAATGAGAGGACATATGGAAGGGTGATTGGCATTTTGGATAAGTGAATGAAGCAGAGTAAATATAATCTGAGAATTTCAGTTTTCTTTTAAACACAAAGATTGGGAGAAAATTTGGATGTTTTTAAATTTAGTTATTTCATTTTTACAGATGAATAAATTGTGTTTTAGAATGATTAGATTTGAGTTTCAAGTTTATCCATAAAGTAGTTTTTTTTTTTTTTTTTTTTTAATATAGTGCTAGGGATTGAACCCAGTGCCTCACGCATGTTAGGCAAGTATTCTACCACTGAGCCACAAGCCCAGCTCCCATAAAGTAGTTGAAACATCAAGTTTGTGAGATACAAATATATCTAGAAGAGTATATTTAGTTTTATTCTGTACATAACAATAAATAGTTATTTCAAATTGCTTCAGTTTTTATAAAAATAGTTTGATTTAATTATTTTAAGTTTGTGCAATTATGATCACTCTGTGACAAATTCAAGTACGTCTTTTATAACTTTGTTTGTTGTAAAAGATTCTGACCATTTCTCCAAATCCTGACACATGTAAGTATAGTTTATCTAAATAAAATGATTCCATTCATGTGTACTGATATTTAGAAGATTCCTGAAGATAGCTGATGTGGTACCACATACCAACCCAACCAACAAGTCAATCTTTGACATTTAACTTTCAACAGTGAGACTACATTTCTGTTGCTTAAGCCACTCAGTTTATGGTATTTTATTACTGCATCACTGGTAAACTAACATGCTGGTCAAGAAATTGGGAAAAAAGTAATATGGCAATTATCCGGAAAATAGAGCCAAAGCAAATTTAAAAATTCTGGATACTTAAGGCATCTTTCCTCATATTTTATGATTTAACATTTTAGATTTTTAATTATCGCCATTAAAAGTGTTATGTTATTGGATTTCTTTTTTAAAATGGCATAAAATAAGCTGGGTGGCATAAAATGGCATAAAATAAGCAGTGGCTCACGCTTGTAATCCCAGCACTTTGGGAGGCTGAAACAGGAGAATTGCGAGTTCAAAGCCAGCCTCAGCAATGGCAAGGTGCTAAGCAACTCAGTGAGACCTTGTTTACATAAAACACAAAATAGGGCTGGGGATGTGGCTCAGTTGTTGAGTATCCCTGTATCCCTGAGTTCAATCCCTGGAAAGAAACAAACAAAAAGGATAAAATATATATCTCATTTAGCATTTAGGTTTATACATACTTACAGTAAAAGTAAAAACATGAATGAGATGTATAGATACATACCTAAAATAGAAGAGATATCTCATTAGGATAATAAGGTGAAGTCAACAATTTTAATCACTTTTACTTCTTTAAAAAAGCTAAAATACATATGGAAAATTTTAAACATTTATTTTATAAGGGTGATAGCTATATTGGTATTTGTTATATTTTTGGTATGATCTTTTTATTGTGGTCAGAAATCCATAACATAAAATTTTATCATTTTAACCACTTTTTAGTGTATTGTAACACTACTAGTATTAACTAATTGCACATTGTTTTGGGACAGATCTCCAGGACATTTCATTTTAGAAAACTGAAAATTTATATTCATTTAACAATATATATGTACTTTTATACATTTGATAGTAGGAAAAAAATCACATATTAAATATATTAATTATTTCTGCCTTTGGAATGCAAAAATATATTTCTCCTTAATAATGTACATGTAAGGAAGACAGAATCTTATGTGGGACATAAGTGGTTAAATTTGTTCAATGATTCATGGCCCTATACCTATTACTTCATGCATAGGCATGAGTAATAATAAGGATTTACTTCTTAATTTAAAAACCTTATTGGCTGGGTGCAATGGCACACACCTGTAATCCCAGCAGCTGGGTAGGTTGAGGCAGGAGGATTGCAAGTTCAAAACCAGGCCTCAGCAATTTAGTGAGGCCCTAAGCAACTCAGTGAGACCCTGCCTCTAAATAAAATACAAAAAAGGGCTGGGGATGTGGCTCAGTGGCTGCCCCTGAATTCAATCCCCTGTACGCACCCCCCCCCCCAAAAAAAATTGGAATTGGCCCATTACTATTGTCTATGTTCTATCCTCTTATGAGTATCTAAAATTTACATAATGCTTTCAAATTAAAAACAAAAACAAAGCCTGTCTTCATCCATGGCACTTAACCAAACAGGAAATAATGCAGTGGAGAAACTAGTTCAATTTGTAGTTAATATGATGTTCAAGATTTTATCTCTGAATATAATTTTGTCATATATGAAGTGCATAAAGCAGAGTTCAAATATGCATAACCTCTCAGGGATTAGTTAACATAAAAAATCAAGTTACTCATTTAGGAAATTTGCCTTTCTTCTCAAAGGCCCTAGATCTAAATTTAGCATACTCTTTGGCCAAAAGTCTTGTTATTTCACTGAACAAGCTACCTTTTTTTTAAATATTCATACTGAAAGCAAAAGTTCTGAAACAAAGTCACAAATAATTTAAAGAAGAAGAATGCGAAGGTGGCTTCATAGTCATTAGAGTAAAGGAGATTCATTCTGTAGAGTGTCAGGTCAAATGCTTCATGCTTTGCTTTAATGATTCTGTTCCTACAACCCCTTTCTGAGGCAAATATAATAACAGTCCATTTTGTAGGGGTCACCTTCTAAAACTATTGATTTTCCTAATAGGAATCCAGGAAGAACTTATGATATAACGTACTGTGTTCTTACCTGTCCATGGCACTCTTTAAGGAACTAGCAATAATCTATCACTAGGGAATGATCTGATGATCCTATTCTTTTCAGTAATACGGAGCCTCTGTCACTATTGAAAACATAAAAAATATATTCCATTTTTTCAAAAAATGCTTTATTATTGATATAGTTTGAGGAAAAAATCTCCAAACTTCTATTTTTTCTTGAAGTAGAAGTACAGTCAGCTGCCTCTGTATTTGAGGGCTCTGCATTTGCAAACCAACTGTGAATCATATATATTAAAGAATTTGCAAATGTACTGAACACATACAGACTATTTTGTTCCTTGTTCCCTGAGCAATACAGTATAACAACTTTTTATTAGCATTCATATTTTATTAGATATTTCAAGTGATTTAGAGATGACTTAAAGTAAACAGTAGGATTGTGTTGATTATGTGTAAATAATATAAGATTTTATATAAGCAACTTGAGCAATAGCAGATTTTAATACTCTGGGGGATCTGGAACCAATCCTCCATAGATCCAATCAGATTACCAATATTAACAGCCACACATAAATAGAAAAATATAATCTTTTTTTAAAAAAATATTTTAGATTTAGATGGACACAATATCTTTATCTTATTTATCTTTATGTGGTGCTGAGGACTGAACCTAGTACCTCACGCATGCAAGGCAAATGCTCTACCACTGAACCACAATCCCAGCCCCTGAAAAATAGAATCTTTACAATGAAATAGATGGGGTTTCAAAGAATGTTTGTAGAGTAGTCCACAGAACTTCATGGCAAATACTTGTTAAGGCAGATATTTTAGTCCCTTGAATGATTAACTTAACCTTTACCCTATTCATTTTACTTTGGATGATTATTATAAAAAGATTTTTCACAGGGTATTTCAATCAAAATCTTTCAAATATTCAAATTGTTTCTTTATTGTGTTTGGCCTTACAGGAAAAGCCAAATTTGAAATATATAATGTTATTTTAGTAAATGCAGTGTTAAAACTAAAACATAGGAGAAATGCAGGAACTCCAGACGTGGTTGGGGAAGGTGGGAGGAAGGAAAGGGGAATGGGCATAGTAATGATGGTTATTTGAGATGGTCATTACTACCCCTGGCACATCTATGAAGACTCTAATGGTGTGACTTTATCTGGTTTGCAATCAGAGAAATGGAAAAACTGAGCTCTGGTTATGTACTATGACTTGAAATGCATTTAAATAAAATAACTAAATTAAAAAAAAAAA
>PVHX01004442.1:0-125824 GCA_004024805.1 Geosciurus inauris | reverse complement strand
CTAGTCTCAGCGGGCTTGTTACCATCCTGTGGTCTTGTAGGTGCGGTGGCTGCTGGCTGCTGCCCATAGCCAGGGTAAGCAGGCTGAGTGCCATATGCAGACTGGGCTGCATAGGAGGCCTGGGTGGTGGTGACCGTAGCGGTGGTGGTGTCATAAGCACCAGTGCCATACCCCTGGACAGGCTGGCTGTATGCCTGGGAGGCAGTTGGGGTAGTATAACCAGTGGGAGGCTGTCCATAAGAAGTTGCATATGCGGTCTGCCCATAGGTGGCAGTGGTCTGAGCCTGGGTATAGCTGACATCAGTAGGCTGTCCGTAAGTTCCATAGCTTTGTTGCCCATATGCCTGCTGGGTGGTCTGTGCATATCCTTGAGTTGGCTGGGCGGTGTAAGCACTGTAGCCCTGCTGGGCTGCAGCTTGGCTGTAGGTACTGTAATCCGTGGACGCCATTTTCTCTCCTCAGTTTCCAAAGTCTTAATCCACAGTCAAGACTGCCTTTTGTGTTTCATTTATCATGGTTGCTAACTAAGGCAGAGCACACAGGCATAAGAATGGACTATGTATGATGTGAGAAGGACTCAAACACCTACTTCAACATGACCAAAGAAAAGTGACCATTGCAGCTCAGGACTGGCCTCCATGCTGCAACTTTGCAACTCTGGTACCACATCTAGTGGTGTTTAGTACCCACGGACACCCAGGAAATAACTTGAAAAAATGGAAACCAAGGTGCCTGCTCAAGCAGCCTGCAAAGTCTTGGGTATCTGGAGGCAGAATGGTACCTATGCAATTTTACTGCACAAAAAGCACCCAGCTTTGGAGGAAGAATCAGGAATATTGACTTTCTCTTCTACCAGTTATTATATGATCCTACATCTCAACTTCTTACATTTATTAACTACAAATAAGAATATTTATCCCATGAAGTTATAAAGGGATTAAATGAGATAAAATATATAAAGTGCCTTGTAGAGTAGACACTATTTAATAGTGATCAATACATATAAGTAATTATTAATGATACTCAAAGAAACCCAAAGGCCTAGCACTGAGAGTGAGGAAGAACAGGAGAAGGAACAGGAAGGGAGATAACAGAACTGCATATTCAACAAGGGACATTGAAGTAAGGACTGCAGCATCATTTGCAGGGCTCAATGTGCAATGAAAGTGCAGGGACCCTTCTTCCAAAAGCAGGAAAAAGTACTGTTAAGAGGTACTAGTGATGATATTTCTTCCTTTATTCTTCTTCATTCTCTGTCATGCTGGAGTTCCCCCTATCCCCAAACTTCCAATTTTAAAATACTTTCACACTGACAGAAAAGTTGCAAAGATAATATAGAAGATATTCCATATACTCTACATCTTGGTTTAGCCATTGTTGACATCTCACATTCTTAGGGTATGCTGGTCCCAATTAATGAATGGCTTCGTGAGTTTTATGTAATATCATATTCTCTCAGGCACTAGGATACCATGAGATGAGTACAGATACTCCCAGGAGACCAAAGGCTCTGCATCTTACAACTTAGGGCATACATACAACTTACCAACCACTGGGTACCTCTCTTGCCAGTTGCCAGACTGATGTGCTATATGCCCCAGCAAGAGGTGGACTCTCCCACAGCAGAAAAATCTTTAAGGTATTTATGTGTATCCCTAAGGGTACCACAACTTCTTTTCTGGAATGTGCTAAATACCTGGATCAGAGGTAAGCAAAAGGCTCACTCCCATCAAGACACGGTCTCTGTCTACCACTTTATAGCCTTACCAGCCTAGGGCAAGAATAACTACAGCTATACCCCAACTTATACTTTGCAAGGCACATGTGCCCAAATCAGATACTTCCTGTACTTATACCCAGGACCCTGCTGGGGATAGAGAGAAGCAGTGATTATGTGTGGGGGCTGGAAGACTCTTGGGGTACCAGGGATCAAAGGGAGAGGATAGTTGAAACCTAAGACTGGGGATGTAGCTTAGTGGTAGAATGCTTGCTTAGCATTAACAAGGCCCCAGGTTTGACCCTCATCACTAAAAAAATCAAAAACAAAATTAAATAATATCTAGGCGAACCAGCTCAGGGAAGACAGGCAGGTGGCAGGAAGTTGAACAGTGTATGAGCCAAGTGTGTGCCATGGACACACACTCCATTGTTTCATCTAATTTCACTTACAAAACACAAATACAAAGAGAAATTATGAGTTTCAAGATGGCAAACATGGAGTCCTTCTGAGCACGAAGTTCTGTGCCACCACATAGGTTGTATGCCCAAGAGGCTGGCCCTGTGCTTATCTTACCTAAGATGGTCTCGAGAAAAAACAATGCTTAACTCTGCAGAAGTCTCATCGAAAGGGTAGCAGTAGGTAATGTCATCATGTACAGGCATTCAATCAACTCTGGTTTCAAAACCTTTCAGAGGAAAAGAGCAAGGAGAATCACCTACTTTCCCTTCCTCCCTTTTTTTCTTTCACTCCAACAAGAATAGAAAAGGGGGCTGGAGTTGTGGTTTAGTGGTAGAGCGCTTGCCTCGCATGCGTGAGGCACTGGGTTCGATCCTCAGCACCACATAAAAATAAATAAAATAAAGATATATATATATATAAAGAGTGGCAAAGGAAGATTTTCTTCCTTTTGCAGGTCTAGTAGGTATTATATTTGATCCTGAGAAACAGGAAGAGAAAATGGATAGATAATTATAATTAATATCAATCTGGTAATAATACATGGCATTCAAATAGCTCTTTTCTTAAAGGAGCTCCCGACACACTACTCATTAATCCTTGCAGCACCTTTGTGCATTAGACATGGAAGAGATATGATTATCTCTGATTTACCTTAAGGCACAAGCTAAGAAGTCAGAGGTTAAATTTTTAGAGCAAATAGTCCCTTCCAGATTTCCAGCCAGACAGTATCTTGGTCTGTAAAATAGAACATTCAGTTCAGCACTGAAAAATCACAGATATTCCTGAAAATGCTGCATTTAAAGTTGCACCTCAGCCTTGGGTCTTTTCTAGTTAAAGTTGCATAATTGCTTTCCTAAATGATGTCAGATCTTCAGTCTCCTCTTCCCTTTTCTGATCCACCTCAAGCAGCCCTCAACAAAGGGAGGCTGTGCTATATTTACCTGGAAGACCAGGTAGCTCTTGTCCTGTATCTTGCTTCAGTGGGTAGCCTCAGGAAAATTACCTAAGTAATTTATTTACCTTTAAACTGAGGTGGGAAAACTGTTCTAGTCTCATAGTGAAGGTAGAATAATAGGAAAGTACATATAAAAAGATGATAATTTTAAAATTATTACACACCCTTTGCAAACATCTCATTTATCATCACAGATGGGATACAAGTACACTGTAAAAAATTTTAAAAATTACAAAGAAGACAGCTTTGACATGATAAAAATCTCACATTTTTACTGAGATCACCACCGTTAATCCCTTAGTGTGTGCCCATTCATGTATATATGTATGTATGTATGTGTTTGTGTATGTACATACATATGTATGTAACGAAAATAGAATCACAACTTGGCAAATAGTTGAGCAGAATTAGCTTTTTTCATTCAATGTCTTTACTTTTTTCTGTTTTAATAGTTTTTCAGTTCATTTACTATTTTGGTTCATAGTCCAATTTCTCCAGTTATTTTATGAGAATCCAGTACCAATGTGTGTGGGTGTTATAAAAGTCGAGCTGGGAAGGACATATCCAGAGAAGGGTGACAGTAGGAAAGGTAATTGGAAACCTCTGCCTGGCTATGAATAGTTAGCTGTTCATAGTTAGAAACCATGGGAAGAGATTTTAGCACTTATGAAGTCAATGGCTGAGCTGGTAACAGACCTCAAGTGCCCTAGAAGCTGGTCTTCAATCTGTGCAGCAAAGTGTGATCTCATTATCCAACTGATCTCATGAAAAAGTGAGGAAAGAGGCAGTCTACATACTTGATGACATTTAACATTGAAACTCTACATATAATCACTTTTTCTTCTTTTACAAAATTTTAATTTTTCAGTGGATATTATCACTTGTAATACAGATAAGGAAACTAAGGTCCAGATAAGTAAGTGTCCTGCTCCCAAATACACATGATTAGCAAATAAAGCCTTCAGAGTATACCTCAAATATGAATTTGCTACAAGTTCCATCTAAATGCATTTTTAATATAGCTCTAAATAAATCAGAAACCTATCTGTTGTCTTCCCCCAATAGAAAAGAAACGCAAATCACCATTATTTATCAGCTTCACGTCATTCAAACTTTCTTCTCATTACAGAGGGTGATTTCTACTTGCAAGGTTATGTTAGTGGTTAAATCTATCAGACCAACTGCTACATGCATCTCTTGAGCATAAATGAATTCTATCTTCTAAGCATTAATGTGGAGCAAAAGAAACCAAATGTTAAAAAGCACATGAAAAAAAGGAAAGTTCAATTATTTTTAAAGTTACAAAGATGCAAAAACTAATCTATAATGTTAGAAGTCAAGATAGTGGTTATCTTTTTTTTTTTTAAAGATTTTTTTTTATTTGTAGATGAACACAATGTCTTTATTTTATTGCTTTGTATGTGGTGCTGAGGATCAAACCCAGGGCCTCACACATGCGAGGCAAGCGCTCTACCGCTGAGCTACAATCCCAGCCCAAGATAGTGGTTATCTTGGGGGGGGGATTAGTGATCCAGATGGACTTGAGAGGCTTTCTATGGGTCTGGCAATGATATATTTGTTGGTCTGAGTGTTGATTAAATAATTGTTCATTTTATGAAAATTTACTAACTTCTGAACTTTATGCACTTTGCTCTGTCTTTCTGCTTTTCTGAGCAGGCTTTCAACAGAGTCGTAAGAAAAGTCTAGGTGAAAAAAAACAAGAGTAGGGTTTGCAAAAACATATTTCCTTTCCTTTGGTTAAGCTGTAGCCATGGCTATTTGTAACAAAATTTGAGTAAGTCTCACACAGCTGAGTAATAACAACAAAAAGATGCTGGTTTTGAGATGACATAGACTAGGTTGCTCCTACCTATTCAAAATTCAGTAGAATACTTTAGAGTCTTACAGCTGTTTATAAATCCTGACTGTGCCATTTACTTAGAAGTGTGATCTTAGACAAGTTAAGTAGCCGGCTGTTTCTCCACCTCTTTACCTGTGAAACAGGAAGAGGCCTAACCAGCTGTGAGAATTGAATGAGTCATCATATGCTAAGCATTTGGTGCAATGCCTGACACACATCAGGAATTTTTTCCTCCCTTCTCACCCTTTGTCTCTGGTCCTGGGTCACTTTCCTGAGGGCAGATGGATGGATGTAATAGCTAAATCATATGGAGTTTGGCTTTGGCTTGAGAAAAGGGAGCCAGTGTAAATTTGGCCATGAAATCCTAAAATGTCCCTCCCACTGCATAACTTTAGGAAACTGCCTCCTTAAGTTAGAAGTTCTTGGTTTACACCAAACTCAACTGACACACCTGAGCAGTGAGTGATTCATTGGACATGGAGAATTGTACAGAAAGCTGTTCATTCATTCATTTGTTCAACAAAATATGTAGGACATCTCTCATATGGCAAGCCTGCTGCTAGGTGGGGTGCTGGGTCACAACATGGGATAAGATGCCCCAGGAATGATACTATCCACTGCACTGAGTGATTATATTGGAAACACCTTTACAATCTCCAAATGATCAGTCTAAGAAGATAGGTCCCTTATGTGCATCCTTTTTCACTCTTCTGATCCTTGCCAGTGAGAAGTGTGTTTGTTTGATTCTTTACATTCAGCGTATGACTAAGTTTATGCACTAGCTTCTAGCTCTGTAGATGTCCTTAGTCTATTCCTCCATAAACTCTAGATGCTTTGGAGTTAGCATGCTTCTTTTATTCTCCCCATAGGGCAAAAATTTTGTTAAAATGTAAAATAGTTTCAAACCTATGAAGATCCTCTTTTCCCCCAAAGGGGTTAGGTTGAGATTATTGGCTCCTTTATTTTGATGGTCTTAGTTATGGTTTTTCCCTAATTGTTACCAATATATTTCTTCATCATGAATTATGATGTTGAAAGCTATATATTCAAGAAGGCATGTTGTTTCAACTGTGAGTGAAACATTCTTAGAACAAATCACAGTAACTGAAATACACTTATAAACTCCACAATGCAATTCTTCCAAAGGCAAAGTTTAGAAGCCCTTGTGTGGCCTTTCTTTAGACAGGAATTTGTTAATGTGTCTTTATGAATATGGAACTTCGCAACTGCATGTGACAGGGATTTCACTTGGGTGGATTCACTGAAGAAGAGGTCCAGAGCCCTCAAGGGAAATCACAGGGAAAAGTAGGTCATTTTGAAGCTATTCTCTTTAGCAAACTCCTCTAAGACTACAAGCTTAAAAATCTGCAATCACAACCAGCTTTTGTATATATAACTTGACAGGTTGCCAGACACTTTCACTTGCATATCTCATTTTTCCTTGAAAAAGAAACCCCAGGAGATAGAAATTATTATTATTATGACATGCATTTTCCATTATGCACATGAGAAAATTGGGGCTTGGACATGTTTAACCATTTGCTCAAAGTCATTCGTGGAGAGAAAAAAGAGGGGTTAGGGGAGAAGGGAGAGGGAAGGAAAGAAGGAGAGAGATAAGCAAAATGAAATTATCTGATCCAAATTCTGTGATTTTTTTTTTTTTTTTAACTAAGCCATAGGGCCTGTTACAAATAGTCCAAGGTTGTTGTCTTTCTCTTACTGAGGTGGTCTTAGACAAGGCAAAATGACATCTTTGATGTGGCTGCCTCATGGTACTGCTCTGTTTTGCTCTCTCTCCCATTCTTTTAGTGTCTACCTTACCAGAATCTGCTCACCAGAAAGACTGACTTTGGCATTTACTTACTAATGAGAATCTGTGCTCCTCTGGCTAAAACATGTCCTACCAATGTGAAAGGATGCTCGAGGAACTTAATTATCTACCTGTGCTGGTATTAATGACTAATGGCACATACAAGTGATCAGAGATGGAGGAAATTTGCTGTCTAATTGCTTTTCCAACAAATTAGGCATATACAGGAAAGGTTTATGAATGAAGATTATAGAGTAGGTGTTAAAAGCTTGGTCTCTGGAGCTAGATTGCCTGGGTTCATATTCTAGTACTATCACTTGCTGTTGTCTAACCTCAACATTGGAGAATTTACTTATGCTATGTAACTTATGTAATGAGAATAATAATAGTATCTATTTATATGTGACAGCATTAGGAAGTGGGGCCTTGGCTGGGCACGGTGGCACACGCCTGTAATCCCAGCACTTTGGGAGGCTGAGACAGGAGAATCACGAGTTCAAAGCCAGCCTCAGCAATGGCGAGGTGCTAAGCAACTCAGTGAGACCCTGTCTCTACATAAAACACAAAATAGGACTGGGGATGTGGCTCAGTGGTCGAGTGCCCCTGAGTTCAATCCCCAGTACCAAAAAAAAAAAAAAAAAAAGGAAGTGGAGCCTTCAGTAGCTGAATAAGTGATGAGGATAGAGCCCTCATGAATGGGAATAACAACCTTATACAAAGGTTGAGGGACCTAGCCAGGCCCTTGGGCCTTTTGTCCATCCCTGTGTATGAGGATGCATATTTTGTCTCCTCCAGAGGATGAAGTAGCAAGGTGCCATCATGAAGCAGAGAGAGCAACCCTCACAGACACTGCACTCGCTGGCACTTTGAACTCCAGAAGTCTGAGAAATAAACTTCTGTTCTTTATAAATTACACAGGCTCAGATATGTTATTCTAGTCACAGGAACAAACTAAAATCTACTGGTTTTTTAATTCCAGTAGCCTGTACAGAAGATGGAGATGCATAGAACCAAGTAGTAGCAGTGGAGATGGGGGCAAATGCACTTGAGACATTTGTGACTTAAAACCATTGACTTCAAGGGTGGTAGTGATTGATGACTAAAATTCACAGTCACTACAGCTATTCAGGTCTAGAAATGTGATTCTCTTCAGTGCATTTTGAGTTTACTCAGCTCATCCTAGTCCAACTTTCAAGAATCCAAAGAAATCAGAGGCCAATGCATTCACATAGAACAATAATCTACAGTGATTTTCATGTCTCCCGGTTATCTCATGCTCTTCTACATGGGAGACCAAATTATAATCATAAGGTTACTTGGTAGGCATAAAATTCTAGAGGAGTTAGTTGGATGGTTTAGAGGGCTCCTTTCTCAAGCCTGATATACACAGCTCTGCGACTGCAACATGAGAGCTGTTTCTGCTCAAGCATTTCCATCTGCCTGAAGTGCCTCTCCCAGCTTTTTTCACCTGGCTAACTCTTACTTACCTTTTAAGACTCAGCTTAGAGTCATTTCTATACCGCTCCCTAAGTGTTCTGAGGTTGAATTAAACTCGCTTCCTCTAAACTCTCAAAATGCCATCTGAAATCTGCTATTTTCTTTCTTTTTGTGGGGAGAAGAGGTGCGGGGGATTGAGCTCAGGGGCATTTGACCACTGAGCCACACCTCCAGCCCTATTTTGTATTTTATTTAGAGACAGGGTTTCACTAAGTAGCTTAGGGCCTCACCATTGCTGAGGCTGGCTTTGAACCCACAATCCTCCTTCCTCAGCCTCCTGAGCCACTGGGATTACAGGCATGTACCACCTGACTGAAATCTTCTCTTTTCAATTGATCATATTTTATTGTAACCATTTCTGTTTATCTCCCGTATTATCTGCTAACCTTCTCAAGAGCAGGCTTGTCTTTCATGCAGCATATACCTAGTCATGGCTCAAAAAATATTGAGCTCTATTGGCCTTGCCCAAAATATTAAAAGATGGCTGGCTACCCATTACCAAAAGGAAAGGGAACTTCACCACTGAACAGATTGAAGACATGCTATCGTAATTCTTGTTTCTTGTCCTTTTTGCCAGTATCCAAACAAACCACTTTCTTTTTGCTGATTTATTCAATACTACCACAATTAATGAGCTCTATATTTCTTTGCAATCTTGATTGGATTTCTAGGGTGGCCAGTTTTAAAATGGGGAACATTCTGCCTCTATGGGACTGCTGCAAAATCATGTCATTTAACTTTCCCTAAATAGCCAAATTTAGGAAATTCAGTGCAGGTTTCTATGCACCACGTTACTAGAATTCCAAGTGGATTTTTTGATTGTCATAAGAAAGAAGATACAAGCAAAGTTCACAGGCTGTAGAGCTAGAGATTAAGAACATGAGGAAAGGGAAATCAGGAGAGATTTGGAGGCTGATGAAGAATGTGTGGAATTTCAAGAGATGGAAAACTGAAGTAAGAAAAATGAAGTTAGAAATGTATTATACCATTCAGTCCTGTTTGGGGAGGACAGATGCACTGGTCCTACTTGGTTAGAATATTTGACTTGAGTAGAGTGGGATTAACTTGTAAAAGTAATGTGGTCACAGTCAGATCTTGGAGAACTTTTTATGCTAGACAAGGGAACCGACTTGACTTGGCAGGCACTGGGGAGCCATTGAAAACTGCTCAACAGGAGAATGGCATGCACAGAGTATTTTATAAATCTCTTAATACCATTTTATATTTATCTAATGCTTTGCAGTTATAGATCACTTTTGTATGTGTCATTTCTTTTAATCCTCATCATACTTTGTGAGAAAGCTGTTATTGTGCCTATGTTATAAAAGAAGAGAATGCAACTCAGAGAGTTTGAGCGTCTCATGCCAAGTCCTATAACCAGTAAATGCAGAATAAAGAAACTTGAATCCAGGTTTGCTGACTCCAGATTCAGTGCCCTTCCTATGTGCAATACAACGTGTAAGAAGATGAATTATGGATTTGATAGCAGTAAATTGCAAGAGTCTAAGATGTGGTAGAGAATAAGCATGTGGTAAATGATTAATATCAGTATTATTTGTAGGAAAAGTTAGGAGTTTAAGAACAATGAAGTTTCTAATTAAGGTTTTATCAGAGGGAATGCAAAGGTTATTTATATCGTAATTTTAACTTCATTTTTAGAAGGAAAATTGTCAAAGGAATCTCAAAAACAGAGGGCAGTAGAAGCAAATGTTTGCTGTTAAGTGTATATGTGGTGGGTGGGGAGAGAGAGAGGAGAAAGTTTTCTAATTTCCTGAAGCATTATCTGCTATAATCTCTTTCATCTGCCTATAGGAAAGTAACTCTACTCAGTACTATCTTAGGTGATGTCTCAGATCACATGGGGCTTGGGCTGGGTCACCCTCTGAGAATAGCATTGCATTTGATAGTGCAAGTGTTATAAAAAGCAGAAATCCTGTTGCTTGCAGTCTTTTCCACTTAACATAGAAATTTCAAGTTTTCTCAATTTTTTTCTGTAAGCAAATCCATTAAAGTTATTTCTGATTTTACAAATGAGATTATTGAGGCTCATCAAGGTAAAGGGACTTACTTTATAACTTGGAATTCCCACACTGTCCAGTATAGCTACTAATGGCATGTAGCTATTGAGCATTTCAAATGTCACCAGTCTGATGTGAGATGCACTGATATATAACATATACCATTTCAAAGACATTGTATAAAAATGCTGTAAAATAACTCAATAGATGTTAATTCATTATTTTAGGTAAAATAAGTGGAGTAAAATACATTCTTAAAATAATTGCGCTTTTTTATGTGCTTACTAGAAAACTTAAAATGTTCTATGGTGCTTGTGTTGTATTTTTATTGTTTACTTTATTGGGTTGTGCTATTCCCAATCATAGGACTACAGCTAGGACTTGAACACTCCAAGGCCTGCATTAATTCCACCATAAATGCTTGCTTAAAAGAGGTGATAATAGCAATAAGAATCATAGCTAATATTTATTGAATACTAGCCAGAATTTCTAAGCACTTCACATTCATTAACTATTAATCTTTATCATAATTTAATGACCTGAGTATATGTTTCTATACTATAGATAATATTATTTTATAAATGAGAAGCAAAGAAATTTAGTATCTTTCCCAGGGTCACAGACTTGGTGGAGCCAGAATTCAGATTTAGGCGATCTGCCTTCAGTACTATTAAGAATGCTTTAGTGGCTTTCTCTGTTGGCTAAGTCCCAAGGAAATGTTTGGATTGGTACAACTTTATTTTTTACCTACTGCAAATGAAGCAATACTTGAGAGAGTTTGTATATTATCTCATTTAATCTCTGCAAAAATCTCAGTAAGTAGTTGAGGCTCAGAGAGGTTACACAATCAGCCCAAAGTTACACCACTAAGTACATGCAAAAACTCAATTTCTAATCCAGCCTGAACTCAAAGTTGATACTTATCACTACATCATTCTGTAAAAGAACTCCATCTGAATCTCCTGTGGGCGATTCCCAGGTTAAACCCCAGGTGTGCGAAACAGTCTCCCCAGAGTCGTTTCTGGGAAGTGTTCTTTTTCGAATTGCGGCAGGAGATCCCCATCCCAGCCTGATGAGGTAATAACCATCCTCTTTGAGTCTACCATTTACAAATTTTTTTCCTAGAAGCCCTACCTCCTCATTCTTGTCTGGGAGCTGATGAACTTCATTTTTTATTTTAACAAAGGAAAAGAAAAGAAACAAAAATAATATTTCTCTCAGGCCGTCTTCAATAGGACTGACCATTCACCTCAACAAAATCCCTGCTGCTCTCAAGTCTCATCATCTGCCCTAAAATGTGGTATGCAGTGGTCTAATTAAGCAAAGATAATCAGAATTCAGAGAAAATAGCCCTCCCCCGCAAAAAACAAAACAAAACAAAACAAAAAGACAACTTTTTAGCAAACCTCTCAGCACTTGCGGCCTCTCTAAGGTGTGAAGTTTGAAAATTTCAGAGGTGCAGTCATGGTGGGTTCCAGGAAGAAACACATTAGCAGGAGACCCACAATCTCTTGAGGTGATTTACGGGTTCTGGATGATTCAGTACGAACCACTGGATGTGAATGAAGACTCAGAACCAACAAAGCCAACCAACTTTTAGGTTTGGGTTTTGAGTGCGTGTGTGTCGGGGAAGGTTAACAGTATGCTTTTTGCAGCCTCTGTGGGTAGACAGACAGTTGCTTTATATGACAGATTCAGAACTTCCAATGAAATATAAAATTAGGTCTGGGTTTCATGGCAACCCAACTCTACACAGTAGCAAACAAGAATTGTTTGAGAATCAGAGAAAGAAGCCAACCCTGTGTATGTCACAGCTTTGCTCTCCTTTAGCCAGTTTCTCCTAATTTAGCAGTACTTCCGTTCCTGCCCTAATTTCTCTTGGTTCGTAAACTACGTCACTTAACTGAACACAGCTCCAGACTTCAGAAAAACAAAATTTTGTATTTTAGCAGCAGTTTTCTTGGCATTTCTTTCTTTGGAGAATTTTACTTAATTCTGATTTTTCCCTTTTATTCTGGAAAGATCATAGCTATCAGTTGTGCTTGCTCTTTCCCTGTTTCTTCCTTTCTACTGCAGTGTCTACTGTAGAATAATGCAGGGTCTGTTTAAATGTGATTAAAGATTTCAGTGTTTGGTTCAAACCAATATTTACCAGTGAAATGCTGCCAATGTAAATGTGAAAGCAAGGTAGAAAATATTGGTTTAAATCAATCTCCCCCTGGACACACACATACCCACAAGCACTGTGGATGCTTGGCATGTCACTTTTGACATCCTGGCCTCTTTTTGCCAGCTTCATGCATGTAGCAGCTGGACACTGATTCAGAACAGTCTTAAAACTGATATAATCTAGATAACAGATTCCTAGAGAAATTGTTCTAAAGTTGTTTTCTTACTAGCTAACATGGTTGTCATTGCTATTTATTGTTCTGGCAATTCTTTTGGTATTTATCATACAATGTCATGTTATCTGATTTAAAAGTTTGCCATGGAGTAGGAAAATTTGAGTTATTTGACATAGTACTAAACAAGTAAATGCTAATCTTTAAAAAATAGATTATACTACAAATCTTATTACAGAAACAGAGCAGACATTTGGAGATTAACTCAGTCTTGCTGAGTGATTGCTTTAATTTAGCAAACTTTTATTGAATTGAATTTATTCACTGATTGAATTTATTGAATGAATGAATTATGGTTACACTTTGAATGAATTTCAAATAGTTGTAGTTTGGATTAGAAATTAGTGTTCTGAAACTGAATCGTCTAGCCAACTAGCAGACAGAAAGCCCCAGTTGGCACCTGGCAACTCAACCTCAGGAAGGAGCCCAGAAGGGTGGAGAGAAAGTGAGATTTACGAGGGAGGTGAAGGCTCAGAGCCCAGCCCTCAGTGAAAACTTTGAATTGCACATTTTCCATACTGTACGTCCATTTAGGTGGGAGGTGGGTCTGAACTGAGGAAGAGGGAATGGCTCATCTATAAGAAAGGCCACTGAAATCGCTAGTGGCAGCCCTGAACAGTACGTGGCAAACAGCAGGCACTTCATAAATGCTTGTCTCAGGAACAGGTGAAATGAAATGCATTAGTCTAATGTAATTTATGTGTCTAAGTGTGGAATTTTCCATTTCAGACTTAGGGGCAGGAATAATGGTGATGTCTATTAGTGATGAAAATCCTCTCTGTTACTTTATCTAACTGCAGATGCCAAGAGCCTGTGCACCAAAAACTGAAGCACCATGGGATGGATGAATAAAAAGGACAACATTAATCATCACAACTGTCAACTGATGTCCAGTCTGAGCAAAATATCTCTAATATTCAAACAACCCAGTGAGGTAGATTTATTATCATCAATGTACGCACGACAGAACAGGTGAAAAGGAAATGGCAAACGGGGCAGGAAAGGGGGTCTAGGTGGCTGGACTTAATGGCAGATCACAATTGGGGACAGAAAGAGCAAAAGTCCTAAGGAGACACTGTCCTTACTGTCCTTGTTATGGTTTAGATAGAAGGTGTCCCCCGAAAGTTCTTGTGTGAAACAATGCAAGAATGCTCAAAGGTGAAATGATTAGATTACAAGAGGTTTAACCTAATCAGTGGATCACTCCACTGATATGGATTAACTGGGTGGTAATTACGCAGGTAGGGTGTGGCTGTAGGAAGCAGGTCACTGGGGGCGTGCCTTTGGGGTTTATATTTTGTGTCTGATGAGTAGAGCTCTCTCTGCTTCCTGATTACCATATCCTGGTTTCTCTTTTCCTCTGCTACAGCTTTCAGCTATGTCTTCTGCCTCACCTGGGGCCAAATCCTATGGTCAGCTGACCATGGACTGAACTCCTGAAACCATGAGTCAAAAACTTTTCCTCTTCTAAGTTGTTCTTGTCAGGTCTTTTGGTCACAACAACAAAAAGCTAAAGACAGTCCTTAAGAAATGCGTGGTCAGGAATGCACAGACAGAATGATGAGTCTGAATGAATGAAAACAGCAAGGGCAAACTGTAGGCTGCAGGGTGGATCATCAGAGAAGGACTGGCAGCAGCAGAGGTGTACTTGTGCTATGAACAGAGCAGGTATTTCCTAAATATTTGTGGAAGTCCACTGAGCTAAAATTAGGAAGAAGCCAGGTAATCACAGGAGGAAGGGCAGGGGACCACAACAAAAAGCAGAGAGGAGGCCGTCTGGCTCAACAGGGGTGTTGAAGAAAAACAGAAGGGGGCCAGACTATGCAGGGAGCAGAGGAGTCTGGATTGATGCAGGAATAGTAAATTCTGGGACAGGGGAGAGTCATGAGGAAAGAGGGAACGTGGGATAGTCAGGCTGATGGGAGTCTGTAGGATGGTTCTCCTTGGGAAGTAGCTAGGGTTAGGAATGCTGGGATGACCCTATTGTAGGGGTCCTTACTGAAAACAATGCAGGCTAGAACAGGTGGTAACAGTAGGATGCAAGAGAAAAGTTAAGGTCTAAGCAATATTTGGAAGGAAAAACATGTCTTCATTAAAGATAGGATAGAGAGGACTGGAAAGGGGAAGGTATTCATAATTGTCACCAAGGTTTCTAGCCATGCGGGAGGGTCACGAGAGCCAAACCACTGGTAGATGTAAGGGAGCTGGGCTGGTAGGGGAAAGATGTTAATTTGTACTGCAGTGAGTTTGGCCTGATTCCCATGTGGTTCCGAGGACTTAGGGTGGGTTTCTAGCCCGTGGACAGAGACTCAGGCAAGGATTGCTGCAAAGGAGCCTGAAGCTCCAAAAGGTCATGTGTGCTGCCTTCTAACCCGTTCCTGGAGAACTATCAATAACAAATACTTACAAGATCCCCCCAACCCCCCACCACCCTGCAACCCGGTGATCTCAGCATGTCCTTGCTCTCCTGTATTCCCTCTTCTGTGTCATCACACCAAAAAGCAAAGCTCTGAGTGATGAGGTCTTGGGTGATTTCCAGCTCTTCAGGGCACAAGCTAAGGCAGGATATTTCTCTCCCCTCAGCCTTTATAAGTTATCTGGAAAATCCTCCCAGATGGAAAAGACCACTGAAGCTGGTAGGGCCATTAGAGACTGACCATATTTTACCCAGCTCCTTGGTTGGAGCTAGGTGTTAGGATTTAGGTTGGGGGAAGGAAACTGACATCTGCAAGAAAACACAGCCTTTCTCTCCAAGGAGAAGAAGAAACCAGCTTCTCCAGCTATGCAGGGGGATGTCAAGAAGGGTAAAAATAAGAGTCACTGCATTGGGACACATATTCCAGAAAGACTGTTCAAGAATAGGACTAATTACTGCTCCTTGGGTGGGGGTGTTTAGGGAAGGATTCCTGGAGGAAGTTATGCTTTGGCAGGGCTTTAAAGGATGAATAGAAGCTTGCCTGCCAAGAGATAGACAAAAAAGGTGAACGTATTCCAGGCAGAAGGAACAGCATTTATCAAAGTAAGGGAACTTAACATTCCACGGTGCTTGGAGTTGCTGCAGTGATTGAATAGTTTCATGGTAACTGAGGATTGAGAAGGAATGGCTGGAGAGTCAGTCAGGATACTGATGGAATTTAAAAAGCGGCATGGGAGGTTGTGAAAAAAAAAAACACGAAGAAGACACCCCCAAGGTGCCTGAGTAATGTTCCAACGTGTTTAAATAGGAACCAGATAACTATATATGGAATATTATAGACAAGTCAGTAAACTGTTTTCTTAAAGGGCTAGATAGTAATATTTTAGGTTTATGAGTTCTATGGTCTCTGTTGCAAACACAGTACTCTGCCATTTTAGCATGAGAAAACTACAGATGACACATGAGCAAATTTGTGTGGTTGTGTTCTAGTAAAACCTTATGTACATAGACAGGTGGTTGGTATATGGGCCATAGTTTGCCAATTCTGCTATACAGCCTTTGAGATCCTTAAGCCATTCTCTGTCGACAGAATAATGGCCTCTCAAAGATGCTTACATCCTCATCCCTGCAACCTGTAATCATGCTTTGCTATATGGTAAAGGCAAATTAAGGTAGCAGATAGACTTAAGGTCATTGAGGTAACTTTAAAATAAACAAGGAGATTATTTTGGATTAGACCAGTGGGCCCAGTATAATCAACAGGTCTTTACACGTGGAATAGGGAACAAGAGGAATCAGTCACAGGGATGGGATATGAAGATTTGACTTGCTGGCTTTGAAGATGGAAGAGGGCCAGGAGCCCAGGAACACGTGCAGCTTCTCAGAGCCAGAGAAGGCAAGAATGTGGATTTTCCCCTTCAAGTCTGCAGAAAAAAAAAATGCAGCCTGGCCAACACCTTGATTTATGTGATTACAAGCCACTGTGTTTGTGCAATTTGTTACTGCAGCAATAGAAAGCTAATATACCACCCATGTGAGCTAAACCTGCTAAGTATTCTGGAGCAACCCAAGACCCCAGAGTTAAGAAAGCAGATTGGACATCCACTGAAATACCTCATTTAGATGTAAGAAATAGGCTAAAGGTATCTGGATATGGATGCTGGGAAATGAGGCATTTCGGGGACTATTTAGAGTAAGGAGCTGTTTTTACAACTGAAAAAGCTTTATGGGTCCCTGATGTAGTATAAGAGGCACTGAAATGACATACTCTTTATTTGTGTTTCTCTAGGGGTTCTCAGACCTACAGGCTTGCAGATTTATATCTAAGAAAGGAGAACCTCTGGGCATGAGGGTAAAGATGAAAGTCTTAGAACTGTCTCTGTGCATGGCACTCAGAGTAAGGAAGTGGGTTGTCAGAAATCAGCCCTGGCTTTCTATTCTGCTGGCATTAGGCCACTCTCTGCCCTCCTGCTGTGCCACTGTACCATTTACGTCATGGGGAATACAGTTTGCTGCTTTAAAATGTGTGTTATGAGGGAAATGAGAATATGATACTGGTGACATTTGACAAAGGAGCCAGCAGACAGGCTTGGACAGGCTTGGCATACACATGCTGTTATGGGGTCACTTCAAAGACTGCTGCTGTCGGGCACCCACTGAAGAGGTCGATTGAGGTCAAAGGCCCCTGCCCAGAAGTTCTCTTAAGCTACCTGCCATGGCTGCAGGTGGAGGCTGTGGGTTGTAACTTCCCTTCCACACTGCAAACATCTTAAAAGCAAAGACCTCACAGCAACCAGCGAAGGACCTTCTCTATGCAAGGGCAGTCACAGCAGTGACTAATTAATTATTAGGTAAGACAAAAGAGACAACCAGGGCAGGTCTTCTCACAGTGATGATTCTTGCAAATTTCTAAAGTGTATGTCAATTTACAAAACACTTTCTCATACATAAATCTTAAATTATCCTTATAATAGTGCTGTAAAGCAAGTATTTGCAGAACCATTTTGCTAATAAAGAGAATGTGTTGTATAGACATTGAGTCATTAGCTAAAATTCTACAGCCAGTAGCTGGAAAAACTTTGGGCTTGAATCTGGGTCTTCAGTTCCTTAAGATGGAGCTCAGCTGCATCCCACAACTCTTCCACCCTTCTTTCCTTCCTTCTCTCTCTCCATCTCCTTTGAAACATTGAGTATCTACTGGGAACCAGACAACACCATCCAAAGTCCTGTGGACACAAAACTAACCAAAGTGAGGTTCTAAACTTGAAGGATATAAAAGTTGAACAGGGGAGACAGACATATCAATGTGCCAATTGTGACACATGCTACTATTAAGATATTTGAGTACTCACAATGTGCAAAGTACTGTGCTAAGAACTTTACACACTATTAACACCATATGAGGAGGTCTTGTGTTCCCCACTTTACAGAGAAGGAAACCTTTAGAGCCCTTATATACCTATTATCAGCCAGTATCCTCATTCTCTCTTGGCTCAGATATTATACTCTTAACCACCATACTGTGGTAGCTCAACAAAAGCAGACCTAGTGTATAGGTCTACGGCCAGGCAAGGCAAGGAGACAGCAAGGGAAAGATGGATAGACTCCCAGGGCAATTAGAAGTTTCCTAGCCAGGACCCTGGCACACCTGTAATACCAGGAACTCCAGAATTTAAAGAAGGAAGAGGATGGCAACTTGCAGGCCATCTGTGGATCCTCAGCAACTTGGTAAGACCCTATCTCAAAAAATAAAAACAACTGGGGATGTGGAGTAGAGCTCAGTGATAAAGTACTCCTGGGTTCAATCCCTAGTCCCATTAAAAAAAGGTTAAAAAAAAAAAAAAAAAAGGTTTCCCTAGAATGTAGAACATTTGCCAATACTGCAGCATGAAGAAATGAGCCAGTTATTTAAAGGTGGTCTTTGAAGTTGGTCTCTGCTCTAAAAATCGAATATGAGAAGAGAGTATCCTGGAACTTTAACTCCACACATTTTTTTTTTTCTGAGTAGCTATTACAGGCAAACATTGTCTAGGGGATTCTAAGAGGAATACCATTTAAGCTCAACTCTTGAGGAGGAACAATCGTACATTTGCACTAAGAAGGTGGACCTGAAGCCCCTTCCTGAGGGTGATTTGCTGGAGAAGAAAGAGCTCTGACCTGGGAGGTGGGAGGTATGTGTATTAGTCCCAGTTTTATCATCAGTTCACCCTGGACAAGCCCCTCAGCCTGCTTGACGATGATTCTTCAGCTGTGGAATGTAAGTGTTAGATCAGATGACGTCTAGAGGTCTCTAGTGCTAATGTTCCTTTATTCTAAGACTTGTCAAGAACCATAGGAAGGAACAAGGAATATCTGGGGGGTGCTGTGGAGAGAGGACAGTGGCTCATCTCATCAGAAGCCCTCCCACCTAAGTACCCTCTGGCACCTGAACCCTGCAGGTACCCAGCCACCAGAGGGTATGAGCTACCAGGGTCCTAGGCCTAATCTCTATCATTAGTTTGGAAGGGTTCCCCTAAATAATACAACAACCAGAGAGCCTGACAAGGTACCCCAGAAGGTTAATGTTTGCACATCAGCAACACTAAATGGCTGCTTGAAGCTGTGATACTATTATTATTATTAACATTATAGCATTATGGTAACTGACAATGTTTATTGGAGTGATTCTATGGGAATAATTCTATGTACCACGTGCTGTGCCATGAGGAGTGCTTACAATTATCCGTTCCTCTTGGCAAATCTAAGAAGTGTTATTACCTCCATTCTAGAAATGAATCAAGGCCACTGCTAAGTGGTGGAGGCTATATTCTTATCCTGTCGGATGGTGCCAAGCACCATTCTGTGGTGCTTTCCATCTAGGTTTTCACCTTTCACACTGACACACAATGAGAAACAGAAAGAACATACAACCAGCTAGGAGTCATACCATATTCTTACCTCACCATTCACAGGGTGCTTTCTCACGTCACAACATTTGATTCTCACAGCAACTCAGAGAACTGGATGCAGCATTATCTCTATTTTATAGAAGAAACGGAGCCCGAAGGGAGATTGAGTAACTTGGAGGTTTTAAAATCCATTTGCTACACTAATCATGTACTTGCTTAAATTTCTGACCACTTGGGGACATCGTTTTTCAGAACATTATGTCTTGTGTCGTAAAGCGTATCCAGTTATTTATATTTCTATTTCAGAGTGGTTAACAGAGGGCCTTCCCGGACAGATATTACTGAACAGCAGCTGGTGTTTCCTTAAATCTTCTTCCGGCACTACATGAACATCATTCCCAAACAACTAAGAATAGTTTGGTGCATCCTAAAGTTCCAAACCCTTGTATAATGATAGTTTTCTTCCTTTAAATTGTCAGCAAAGTCACTGAACCCTTTAGTGAGTTGACAATGTGTATGCAAACTATATTCAATTTCGCACCTTCTTTTCTTATTATAAGGCTATATATAATGCTGTATAGTAAATTATGCAGAACTTCTTTAGAGATTTTCTATCTAGTAAATGCAATTTTAACAAATCTCCATATATACTGAAGTATATTTGTCACATCTCCCCCACTTTTTACCCGAAGAAAGCACATAGAAAAGAAATGTATATAACTTTTTACTTATCTGTCTCATCTAATTGGATTCTCCTTCCTTAAAGAAGGTGGTGACTATTTGCAAGATTAAATTCATGGTTAAGTTCAATCAGAACAACTGCCCCATACAACGACAGGGATGACTCTTGCAAGGAAAAAAAACAACACACACAGAAAATTTCATGACAAAAACTATGACTCAATTTACTTAAAGTTCCAAAGAAACTGAAACTAATCTATGACATTGGAAGTCCAGACAGTGTTTACCTTGGGGGTTTGGTAACCAGGATGCTCATGAGGCCGGTAATGATCTCTTTCTCTGGATACTGGTTACAATAGTGTGCTCATCTTATGAAAATGTGTTGACTTCTACACTTGTGATTTGTGCACAAGTATTTGAATACAGGTTGAGTATGTCCTTCAAAAGTTCATGCATTGGGAGTTGGTTCTCAGTATAGCGAGATAATGTGAAATTTTTAAGAGATGGGGTTTAGTGGGAACTAACTAGGTCATTAAGAGTACAGCCTTCAGAAGAAATTAATGTAGTTTTCAGAGGACCCTGGTTAGTTCTCTCAAGAGGGTTGTTACAAAAGAGTAAGTCTGGTCACTTCCAGTATCTCTGGCTCACTACCATGTCATGTAATCCCTTCCACCGTAATCACATCTGCTGTGATGTAATGTACCAAGCGGGGCTCTCACCTGAGCTGTTACAATGCAGTTTGTTTGGACTTCCTACCTTCAAAACTGAGCAAAATAAACTTTTTTTCTTCATTCATTAATTAGCTTCAGGTGTTTTGTTATAACAACAGAAAACAGTGAGATAATGTCATATTTGGACAAAAAGTTTCTGGAAAAAAAAATCAAGAACTCTCTCAATCTCTGCAGCTTTCCTTACATCTGTAACTAGCAATTTTCTTCTTCTCCTGTCACTGCTGCTTCGCTTGGAGCTTATCAATGTAAAAAGTATTACATTTTTAATTCTGAAATTCCTCCTTGAAACTTAACCACTGATCCGTCCACCTCTGCATATTCTTTTTGGCAACTGGAGGTAACAGCACGGTCTGAAGAGGAAGTTCTACCATTCACAGTTGTGTGTCCTTGAGTGAACTGTTCACTCAATCTGAGTTTGAGGACATCGAATTGGGGTAATCATGGTGACCTCATAAGGTTATGGTGACTGGTCATGAGAATTAAATGACAAAATGTGTGCAAAGGCCAACAGCAGACCTGGCATTACTTTTGGACACCTGCCCATGACCCTTTATGTGACTTTGTTCTCCTAATTTCTTGCCCCTACATTTGCCTAGTCAGCTTGGCTCTTTATCTAACATGAATTCCATCATGTTTATAGCAGTAATTAAAAAAACAAAACAAAACAAAAAAGCAAAGGAAAAAAAAAAAACAAGAAAACACTATCCTACCTGGGAATTTGGGGGAAACTCCCAATTGTCCTTATTTTCTCCTCTGCTTCCACAGTTAAAAAGCATCAACACTAGGTGGATTAGGTCTACCCTAGTCGGACTACTCCAACCCTAGCAGGGTCCTAAATGCAATTTTATCCTGTCCCTTCTATTTCGCCACAGTTGTGAGACCAAATATTTCCACCACTCACAAAATTCCTATCCCTACTTCTCACCTCTCACTTTTAAGGAAGGATCCAAACTCCCACTGATAAGATAAAAGTCACTTTGAATTCCATCTATTTTCCCCCTTCATGCCTCCAGAGGTTTCTTTGTCCCTGCTTTTTTCCATCTCTTTTCCTGCTTCTTATCTCCTCTGGTTTTTTGTGCAGGCCTCACTAATTTCAATGATGCCCTCACTCATTTGCCCCATCAAATCCTCATTCGCCATGGCCTTAGCTGCTGCTACCTGCACACACATTTATGTTCCTCCCATCCAGCAACAACCTAAAAGTTTTGTTTTTGTTTTTAGGCCTTGCTTCAACAATATCTTGTGTTTCTCCTTTTATTGCCACCTTCCAGACAAATTGTTTTAAATCCTGTTTTCACTTCCTACAAATATTCATAACCTTGCTTTTCTTCCCACAGTTTAATCATAATTCCTCTCTTCACCCATACGAGACTTGTATGAGGTCTATCTATTTTTGGAAATATCACCTACTTCCACACCTTCAAATGTTATTTTCATTTAGATGCCTCCCAAATTGGTGGCCCTGATCTGCTACCAAAATGCCACATCTACATTTCCAACTGACCACTGCATGTCACCACATGATGATTCCATGGCTACAGACCCATCATAAGATGGATCATGTTATGGAAGGAACACCATTCAGGAGAAACAGGAAATGATATTTCCCAAATAAACTCTTTTAACTAGCTTATTAAGCAATCACAAGCAAGTCATTTACTGTTACTGGACTTCATTATTACATAAAACAAAGGGATTGTGCATTATCGCAATGACTTCAATGGCTATGAAATTCTCTAACCCAATGTTTAAAGATAAAGTCAGCATCTTCTCCCCACCTACAATCCACCCCTTTCACCAACTTCCTTATTTTTATTGATAGCACCACCATTCATTCCCCTAGTCATCTAAATTTAAATCTCAGTTTTCATTAACTTCTACATTCTACCAGTTAACAAGCTCAGGGGTTATGCCTCAAAAATATCCACTTCATTCATTTTCATCTATCTTTTTCTCTTTGCTGTAAATTAGAGTCTTATTTAACTAGGACCTTCCAGTCACTTTCTTTCTGGTCTCCATGTTTTATATTGTCCTCAGACTGGGCTTATTCATTTTTGGCTCTTATTACATCAAGTGCCAGCTCAGGAGTCCTTTTGTGGACTCCCATAATTTCTCCCATTCACCAAGATTCCTTTATTTGTCATTGAGGATTCTTTACAACTGTGGTTGAACATCTCCTACTCTTCTCCTTTAGTTATTCACTGCTGCAACCACAGAAGTAGACAAGTCCTGTTATTTCAACTACCTTCTCCTTTGAGCAATTTTCCCTGGATGATGTTCTCTATAATCCCTTAGGAAATTCTTGCCATCAATCAACGTCCATGTCAGATGTTAACTGCTGTGTGAAGGTTTCCTTGATTCCTATGACTGGAAGCCATTTCTCCCTATTCAGATGTTCAGATCATTTTGTAACTCTGCTGCAGCCCTTTATCATGATCTAAGCAGATTTAAAATGACTGGAACAAGTTAATTTTTTTCTATTTACTTGAGGGTAGAGGCTGTGCCATCTTTTGTGTCCACAAAAGTGTCATGATTGTAGTATTGCAATAGAGGGAGGCTAATAAATATGAATCAAAAACTTGATTTGTACTTAGTATATGATTTTTAAAAAGTCATAGGTAATATACCATACAATGAGAAACCACTAAAAAACAATGTAAAATTTCTGAAATATCAACACCAAATTGAATTGCATCTGCTTTAGACATGATATACCATGGGCCACTTTTTCCTATGAGTAAAATGTAGGATTGTTAGATTTAGCCCCAAACAAACAAGTACACTCAAACAAACAAAAAACAAGGCACTCAGTTAAATTTAAATTTTAAATAAACAAGTTTTTTTTAGTTTTTATACTACAATTAGTCTTTGTACTACAAAAATTACTTCAGTTCATCCAAAATTCAACTTGAACTAGGCATCCTGTATTTTATCTGACTACCCTAAATAAGAAGACTGTTTTTGTCATCTTTATAAGTCTTTGTACAGCAATATTCTTATGTTTAATAGCATTTTCAGAAAAGAGAAAGATGAAAGCAGGCTATCCCTTCTGCCTATGGTTCTCTAGATGTCTGTACTCAGGATTTAGCTGGTTGCAGCCTCCTCAAGTCTTCCAACCTCCATCTAAAGTAGCACCTCCTTATCCTCCCAATCTCCCCTCCAGGCACTCCATATTCCATTATCTTATCACTCTTTGGTCACAAGTTATTGTCTATCTCTATTTCTAGAGACAAGAGCCTTTATTATCAGGTTCACTGTTGCATCTCCAGTACCCAGGACAATGCCTGGCCTAGGAAAAACTTAAATAAAGGTGTGGTTTGGGGGGACAGTGGGAATTGTTTAAATAAGCTGAGGAAACTTTGCAAACTATCTGTGACCCTGTTCTCCCATCTTTACGGGGCCTGTGAGAAAGTAGTAGAAGAGATGAGTACCATGTTTAATGTCAAAAGAGTTTTCAGGGGATTCTGATCTGACCCCTTTACTCCATTAGAAGACATCTACCGTAAAAGATGAGTTGTATTTGACTAGGTGGAAAACACGAAGAATGGTATTTACACAGAACAATGTGAGAGCAGAAAGAGAAGAAAAAGAGCTTTGAATGTCAGGGAGGCTGAAAGTACTCATCAGACCATAGCACACAGGCTTTAGCTTATGGAAATTGGAGAACACAGGAAGGATTTTCAGAAGGAAATAAAAGAGAAAATGGGAATTGGTAGCTACCATTTGTTCTGGGGATAGGAAACTATGGTGTACCAAACATGGTCCACTTCCTATTTTTGTATTGTACTTTTCTGGAACATAGTATTGGTCATGACTGCTTTTGCTTGAAGTTCAGCACAATACCTGTAGTGACCATCCTTTATCAAGATCTGCATGTTCTTTAAAAGATTCTGCCATTGCAGATGGCTTCACACACAAGTGGACTGCTTCATTTCATATGATGTTATATTCATATATTCATTAATCCCTAAGTACTTGAAAGGATTGTGCTTATTCAGGTACAAGGTAAAATGCTGAGTTCTGTATTTCCATGACTTAAGGGTTCTAAGTCTTGTTTATCATGGGTCATATTTATCATATTCCTTCCATATGCAGTGCAGATAATATATCTCAGTGATATTGTGGAAACTTTCAAACTGACCCAAAATAGGAAAATAGTTATAAATAACCACATAAGCAAGTTCAAGTCTTTTCCTGAAAGGGATATCTGACAGCTAAAGGTTTGGCATGAAATTTGATTTCCAGAATAGCAGCAGACACATGAGTAGGCTCAGTGTCATGGTTCAGTTTTCCAGTAACTCCAAAAATATCTGCTCTTATCTTTCCCCATTTAGTTACACAAACACTAACTGCCATCCTTGTCACACTTCCAGTCCTACTCCAACTCTAAAGATGACTTCCAGGAATGATCTAACATGTTAGGCAAATGGCTTGAGTTTGGTTTCCTGCGAGCCCCCTTCTGGAGATGGTAACTGCTTACATAGCTTAGGTTGGTCAAAATAGTACGGATCCAGTAAGTTCTGCAGGTGTCTTGTACAACATGGTGACTATAATTAATAATAATGTGTTGTATACTTGAAAATTTCTAAGGGAAGAGATCTTAAATGTTCTCACCACAAAAACAATGGTATGTATGTGAGGTGATGGATATGCTAATCAGCTTAATCTTTCATGATGTACACATATCACAAAACATCACACTGTACACCAAAATACATACAACTTTTATTTGTCCATTAATAAAGCTTCATACAAGTGGAGGTAGGATAGGGAAACAGACGTCAATCCCCTCCTACCCTTGAGGGCAATGTAGAGATGAAACTTTTTCTTGTGGCTACAGTAGACTGTGAAGCATTTCTTCTTTTTTTTGGGGGGGGGGTGTACCAGGGATTGAACTCAGGGCCACTCGACCACTGAGCCACATCCCCAGCCCTATTTTGTGTTTTATGTAGAGACAGGGTCTCACTGAGTTGCTTAGCGCCTCGCCATTGCTGAGGCTGGCTTTGAACTTGTGATTCTCCTGTCTCCCCCTCCCAAAGTGCTGGGATTACAGGTGTGCACCACCTCACCTGGCTTCTGTGAAGCATTTTTTTTAAAAGAAACATTTATCTAGCGTCTACAAAGGTGAAAACAATAACCGCTTGAGATTGACTTAGGAATAACAAGTCAGTGCCTATTTGGAGTTACATTTCAACACAGGCAATTGAATTAGAGTGGTAAGGACGAAAGTGTTGTTCACCTTTGGGTGCCATGAAAACACATAGGATGGGCATGTTTAACAAAATCCTGGGTTTTCTTGGAGGATGTGCTTTCCAGGGGAGAAGTTGAAGAAGTCATACAATCAATGAGGTTGGAAGGGGCGGGGGATAGAAGAGCAGGTGTGAAGGCCTTGGAAGAGTAGCTGCAGTGCCTGTTGATGGTGTGCTACAATCAATTGTTGACTGAGGATTAAAAGCTTTACAGGAGATTATAATCACCCTCTAGTATGTTGTACAATGAAGAAGGGCCTTTGGCTTTTATTTTGCTTTTTGTATTGCCTTTGTTTTTTTTTTTGAAAACTCTGGCTCTTTTCCTTTTAAAACATCACATTTCTCATTTGTCAATGGTGCTAAGAATATCCTCAAAGGGCTTTGTAGAGATCCAGTGAGACAGTGTGTGGGAAAGTGCATTGCAACCTCTGAAATGCAAGGGATTATTATTATTTTTTTAATTCCAGCCACCACCCTGGACACACCCTGTTTCCATTCCCCATTGCTCGTCCAGATTTGTTGAGCTAATGCAAGCTATTTTTAATATCTGCTGACAGTTAATCAAATAGGTGATCAAAAGCCAAAAGCCTAGTTTTTAGATTGCCGGAGTCCACATAACACCACAGCCCATGTCATGGTAACAGATAACAGAAAGATAAATTTTGTGGATGGTCACAAAATTTATCAAACTGGGAAATCTATAATACCTGCCCTGCATTTGACAAATGGGGAAACTGGTATAGAGAAGGATCTTATGAATGTCATACACCTAGGAATTGATGTGCTGGTTTGTGGATGAACTATGCATTTCCATTATCTCCCATCTCTGAATCCAATGGATTTCTTCTGCTTCAGGCCTTTCTCAAACCTTCCAGCAGCTAATATGGGCAGTGTACTGCAATATGGAAGCAGTTCAATTTTGCAGGTTTTTATTCAGTGATGCTATGTCCTAATCTCTCTCTGTTCTTAGGCCTTCTATAATTGAACAGTACAAAATTCTGTGGTTTGGGAGGCTAATAACCACCTTATAGACAAAGTCAATCAGCTGGATGAGCAATAAGCTCCAAGCTTCCGGAGAAGCTTTCTTTAGAGTTATAAAAGCTAAGTGACCATATTACTTGTATCTGTTCCATCACAAAGTCTTTACTTAGGAGAAGTCTAGTAGAAATCCCTGCAAGAAAAAAATCTTTACAACTCACATGGGTATAACTTTCACACCTGTCATTTGGGAAAGGAGTTCAGTCATGCCCATGGGTAAGAAAGGCTATGGGGGGCTGAGGCTGTAACTCCATGGTAGAACGCTTGCCTTGCATGCGTGAGGCACTGGGTTTGAGCCTCAGCACCACATAAAAATAAACAAAGATATTGTGTCTATCTACAACTAAGAAAATATTTTAAAAAAAAAGAAAGAAAGGCTATGGGATAGATTCATGACCTAGTTTTAGGTAGCATTTGAAACGAACTTTAACATTTTCCCTTTGCTGTTATTATTCTGAGATCACATTTATGTGCTTGCAAAAATGTCTTTTTCTAGTACTTTCTGTGTTTTTAAAAAATGTGGATGGGTAATATAAAACAGTTTGGAAAAAAAAAAAAAAGCCCTGTTCTGTATAGAAGACTGGAGGGGATCTGGCCCTAGCTTTACTGCTTATTAGTATTGAGGGTCTTGGCAAGTCACTAAACCTCCTGGGCCTCAGCTTCCTCCTCTCTGAGGGAGAAATAATATTACTAGTCAAATGGAGAAAGAATAACAATAACAGAAGAATGTGAAAGTGGTTTGAGGATCCTTACCTCTGACTCAGTGGCCGTAGGCTAAGCCTCTTCCAGGGCAGGGACACAGCAGGCCCTGGGGAGTCCTTGTTGATCTAATGAGGAGCTCCAAGTTGAGTACTTAAAATGATGGGGTAAAAAGGGTCCCTAAATTATTAAAACTTTCTAACTTAAGAAAAAAATTGCCCATCCAATATTGGTGGTGCAGAGAATGTTGCCGCCATGTGAGGCCTGCAGTATACTCGCAGCTTGTACTGTGGTCCACACCCCATGCACACACACATGTACACACACATGCACACACACACACACACACACACACGTCCCTGTCTTTAGAGAGAAAATGAAACCTCTTTGTAATATTAATAGTTTGATCTTCAGAACTCATCAACTTAAATATTATTCATCATTACTGCTACATGTGGGTGAGAAACCCCAGTAAGAAAGTTAAAAGACTCATAGATCAGGTCATTTATGAAAAATACATTTGGTTACAAAAAATGCAATGGTATATGGCCAGTAGTGATTGCCTAACCCAGTCAGGGTGGAGAGACTGTCCTGGCAGAGAGTCACATTCCTAATGCAACTCAGATCCTCTGGGAAATCAAAAGCACAAGGCAGGGTGAAGGCCTCCAGTGCAGTGACTGAGCCTAATTCATCTTTGAAGTCACAGTTACTCACACACAGTTGACATCTAGTAAATGTTAGATGAGTGTATGAATAAGTGAGTGACTAGAGGTGGAAAGCGCTCTGGACTGGGAGTCAGGAGATGTGAATTCTAACCCATACTCTATCAGCTAGGTAAGCACAGGGAAGTCACTTCTCTCCTCCTCCACATGACATTGGAGAACTTGAGAAACCAGCAGTCCACCATCAACAGACTGCACTTGAATTGGCTGATGTCTGAGTGGGGACATGGAGTCATATTTTCCTCTGCACCCCAATGTGATCTTCAATTCCCTGGTGGGCAAGGAGAAAGGAGTCCAGTCAGCCAAGAACTCCAGACTATACCCTGGGAATGTGCTCCAGGTGCTGAGCAGGTTCTGGGAACTAAATTGGTAATATTCATTTTTGTGATCAATGTTTTTCTCAGGAAGGCTTGAGGAGAACTAAAATCCACAGAAAATGGATTTATTCAAATAAACTATTAGCTTCCACTGTTCATTCTGCTTGTTGCTGGTAACTCTGAGAATGAAAGAGAACCCCTGAAAATCTCCTCACATGACTAACGGAGATAAAATCAAGAATATTTGATTCCTCTGCATGTCCCAGGTTGTGCCACAGAGTGAATGTGCCCCAAAATGCATTTGGTTGCTGTTAACATCATGCCTTTTTATGAGTTCATATTATAGCATATTATTTTTCTCTGTAATATTTTCATTTGGAAATCAACCTTGTTATTATTATTATTATTTTTAAATGTACTACAGAAATGGCTAGTACGAACACAACACTTTTCACTTCACTAAATGTTTTCAAATCTACCTAAGAGACTATTCAGGTCACAGTGATGGCCTCAGAGGAACCATTCAGAGTAGAAGGTTGAAAAGATGGTGTCTCAAGTTCATTGTGTGAAATCTTTCCCCTTGATTTGTTGGAGAACATTTGTAAAGTGCCAATGTAAAATTTGTCAAATGCAATACATATCTGACTGGCCACATAACAGGTTTAGCTGGAACCCTCTGAGATTGTGCAGTTACTGTAAAAAGCATAAATTCTGAATGCCGAGATTCAAATGTAGGTCTGCCCCAATAAGAGTTGTGAAGAGTTGAGTGCTTTTGAACAGGTGACTGAACTCCAAGAAGTTTTTTTGATGGGCATCAGTTAACTTATTTCTAAAATGGGTGCAAGTTTCAAGGTTAGGTTGTAAAAACACACAGTGGGGTTCCAGAAATGTTAGCCCTCATCTTTGCTCTGCCCCCTAGGAAGTACTCTGTCCTCTGTCTGTCCCCTATAACTGAACCACTTAAGTGTAATGTACTAGATAGTCAGAGAAGCTCCCCTTTGTCCTAATTCACTTAGGAAAGTGTATTCTTTCCCCCTCAAAATATTCTCCTCCTCCTATGTTCAACGTTTCAGTGAGGAGCCCCATCCAGCATGATACAGGGACTGTGGAATAACCTTAAACTGGAGAACAGAAGTATGTGGTTCTATGAATAAACTTAAAACGGCATAAATTGACAGCACTTTAGGTTTTACTATTCTCTTATATACGTGCTTACTTACTGTACAGCCAAAGAATTTGTGATAAGGGGTGCATTTCCAAATGGTACCTAAGTTCATCAACATATGAGTAAAACAACTTTTGGTCAACTTTAATATACAATAGGGTGGGGGATAGGACAACCCTGTGGTCAACTGTTCCTCAACCCTGTGAATTGTCAGATAAGCAACCATAGTGGACTAGTAATCTGAGCTGTTTATTTCTGCTACTTAAAGGTTTCTACGATGACTTCTATAATGAAAGAATGTTTAGGACAAATGCATGAGAAAGGCTGGGTGAGAAGATTCTCGGGATCTCTTTTTGTTCCTATTGATTTAATATATTATAGAAATGAGCAATGCCATCCTTTCATTCAGCCTGGTTTGTCAAAGAATTTGAGAACTGCATTTTAAAATGTGTGTGTGTTTTCATATTTTTGGGAATGGGATATATAGAGATGTCTATAAGCTGATGAAATTTGAAAATGTTCAACAGGATATCTTTGTTATGGGTACAACAAATTATTTGAAACAAAACAAATAGTAAAAAAGGGGAAGGCCCAAAATGTAATCCATGTACAAACATCCATTCATGTAATATGAAGCAGTGAAGGACATTAGGTAATAATGGAGATCCCACTCTTGTGGCCCTTACGTGAGATCTTCACAGGGGAAAGAAGGGAAAAAAAACTCCAGGAATACTGAGAAATCCCATAATTCATCCAGTACTTTGAATCAGAATCTGTGTGAGTCTATCTAATGTTCAGCAAATAGTGACGTGCTAATGGATGGAGGACAAGAACAGAGATAGGAAAAGAGGAAAGACGAATATGGATATGTAGATATTCAGAAACACAATTGCAGATCTTACACAGAATCAAAGAGTCCCTGGAACAACTAGACTTAATTCTTGCTTAACAGCCTGAAAAGCAACATTCTTGAGGAAGGTGAATGCTTCTACATGCATCTGTCCCACTGAGCGTTGGCTCTGGAGCAGTGCCTCGCAGGTGGGAGCTGACCTTCTGATCACACAGAATATAAGTGATTCTTATGCACATCACACATATGCCAAAGAATCCTGCATACCAGTTGGTGAGAGGTTCACCTGCATCAGGGCTGCTATGAATTAAAAATTTGTTGGCTCCACAAATTAGTACCCGTTACTCTTCTAAGACAGTAAATCAGTGCCAAAAACTGCCCTCATGGAGCTTACATGCCATTATTCAACAACATCCACAGAATTGTAACAATGCTAGAGAAGATTTTTATTCTTATTTTGCATATGAGGAAACTGAGATTTTAAAACAATTAGATAACTTGACTGAGATCCAGTCCAATGCAGCTCCAAAGTCTGAGTTCTTTTTTTTTTGGTACTGGGGATTGAACCCAGGGGCACTCGACCACTGAGCCACATCCCCAGCCCTATTTTGTGTTTTTATGTAGAGACAGGGTCTCACTGAGTTGCTTAGTGCCTCGCCCTTGCTGAGGCTGGCTTCGAACTCGCGATTCTCCTGTCTCAGCCTCCCTAAGTGCTGGGATTACAAGCATGAGCCACCACGCCTGGCCAAAGTCTGAGTTCTTAACTACATTGGTATGCCACCTCCTGTTAGCAACAATAACAACAACAACAACAACAACAACAAAGGACTTCAATGGGGTCAGCACTGCAATACAGATGAACATTCTTCATAAACACATGTTTCTGGTTGTGGTAAACAGACTATAGCTTACCAAAAAGACAGCCTGTTCCATATGAAGGGCCTGTCAATAGGATATTCTCATTTATCTGAAATTTATTAATCAGCCAAGTATTAAGCATTAGACATGGATAAACAGGGATAGCCTATCAATAGATCATCACAACATAGCATGAGAAGCCCAGAATGCTCAGGAGAATGTTGAAAATGAATAAACAGCAAAACGGCCTGAGAGGAAGGCATGTTGACCCCCCAGGTTGAATCTGAACCTGCTGGAGTTGCCTGGTGAGGAAAGGGGAGGTGGGGTGGGAAAGTACTGAATCTCTGAGCAGAGTGACTGCGGGAAGTGAAAGACAGCGTGGTGTTGGAGGCAGTGCAAGTACCATAGCAGGAGGGATGGGAGGTGAGAGATGTTTCTGAAAACCCGCGGGGCTGTATTTTAACAATGTGTGTACTTAGGGAGGATTGTGCTGATAGATGCACTTAGACATTCAGTAGTGAGTTATAAAATCTATTTAATAGGTCTTAGCCAGCATTTATTTAAAAACAACAAAAGAATAAAATGGAACAGACTAGAAAACATCAGGCATAACATGTAGCAAAAGTAAGTATTGTTTCATAAAACACAGGGACTAAGTCTTGAGATAAAAATATACATCTTACGATGAGTCATGATAGAAAAGTTTGAAAGCCACTCATCCAGTCCACACCTTCCATGGGCCTGTGCAGGTCCCCTTAGGGACCTAATATCTGTTCCTTTGGGACACAAAGAGGCTGCTAGGAACAAACCTGTCCCAGTTTTTCAAACATTGTCCATGTTTCAAAGTCCACGATCTAATTTTAAGTCTCATGTGGCTATACAGATAAGCTGTAATATTAGGGCTAGTTCTGATGAGCAATTAATATTTCTACTGTAAAGAAATGAGAAAAAAAATATACATAAAATGAAGCTGCAAATAATTCCAAGAAAGTTTGGGGCCTTTAAAAAGGTCTCAGACCTAGCTATGTTTTTCACCACATGAGTCACCCAGGTACAGAGCCAAGGCATGAGTCATAAACACACCCTATGCTGTACCTTTGTGGTTGTTTCCTTTAAGGGGGTGGGGGAATTGTCCCTAAAAATCCCTTTTGGATTTTATTCCTCACTTTCTCTTCTAATTCAGTAAATGTCTTTCTAGTTTCTCTGCTTTTTGATTTTTCCTGTACTGTTTTTTTTTTTTTTTTTTTGGAGTAGGGGGAGGTACCAGGGATTGAACTTGGGCACTTGAACACTGAGCCACATCCCCAGCCCTATTTTGTATTTTATTTAGAGACAGAGTCTCACAGTTGCTGAGCACCTCACTGTTGCTGAGGCTGGCTTTGAGCTTGTGATCCTCCTGCCTCAGTCTCCAAAGCCACTGGGATTAAAAGCGTGTGCGACAATGCCCAGCTGTACTATGCTTTTTTCTCTTCTCTTTTGTCTGATCATCCTGAATTAACAAAATTAGTTAATATATAAAGAACATATATATAAAATATTACTTTAGAAAGGAACAACTTAAACTGTATTGCTTCTTTTATATTTATGACTGAGCTGTTTGCAAAGCACCAGAGTCAAAGAAAAAAATAACAGAAGTAGTTTAGTAAATATTTCTTAACTAAATTATCTGGCTTATTTGGGCTATGAAGACTGAAAAGAGTGATAGAAATGAGTTAAGTGAGTCACTTTGGGCCTAAATTAATTAGATTTGGTGGCCAGTTATCAGTAGAGTTTATCAGAAAATTGTGTTTTGGAGATTAGTACACACATTTATCTATGAATAATCAGAAGTTGATGCTGGAAATGACTAATTATCCTCCAAATCCTAATGGTTTGTCCTTTTCTAAGAATGTCTCTCTCTTCTCTGAGCTAGAAAAGCAGCACTTCTATCCTGAACAGTTGTCATAGAATCACAGATTTTTGAACTTGAAAGAAATCTTCAAGAGTGTTGAATCCAGAGTTTATCAGGCAGGTATATTGTTGAATATCACATATTCAGACTTTATGTGGTTTTGGATGCCTCTCGCTTGAGATTCTGTGCTTTTTATGTATCTATTGACTCTATTTCATCAAGTTTTATTTTCTCTGGTTCCTGAAGGTCTTTTTTCTTCTTTTTCAAATTGTGAAGATGCAAATGGTGAAATTTTGTTTTACTAAGCTATTTACAGAAGTTGGGAGTTAACTGATATAGTCCAGATTCCTACTTGACAGATCAAGAGGATAAATCCCAGAGAGAGTCCATGATTTTAGCCCAGACTCTATCCTCCATAAACCTGGCACAGTGCATGTAATGTACGTAGCAGGTGTTCAATAAATATGCAATTCAACCAACTTTAAAATGATCATAAAGGAAAAGAATGAGCAAAGAAGTGAATGACAAGAAATAGACTCATTGAGCTACAATCCTATGGCTAACATTTGCTCAGGGAGGTGATTTCCCAGGGGATTTCAAATTTGCCCTACATTTCTGTCACATTTTAGTCACTTTGCCAAGGGCCCCACAGCAAATGGCTGCTGCATGTGAGGGGACACTTGTCCAAACAAGCCATGTAAAAAGAAAGCTGCTTTGTTTACAGTGCCCAGTGCTCCTCCCTTCTTCCCTGCCTGACCCCAAGAACCTCAATAAAGGTCATTTGTGAAGCTCTCGTGTGTACACGAGAAAACCTGAATGAATCATCATATGTCACAATCAGAACCACTAAGCCAAATGCCATGGGCCAGAGGTTACCATGCCATCCCCAAATAGGTTATTATAGCAGGTCTGGGCTTCTGGGTCACCAAACATTCCAGCTGAGTTTGTTTTCAATTCACCCCCAGGGAGCTCTGGCCCTTTGCAAACATCAATATCAAGAGCCATTAAAAAAAAGAAACCTTGACTTCATTCAAACTTACTTAGAAAAAACAGAGAAACAACAGAAATATCTATGTCATTTTTGAAATTATGTAGAATTAATGTCTTAGGGAGTTCCAGGCACTGATCACATTTACAAGAATAGAGGGAAGGAGGAGGTAGCACTGATAAGCAGAGTAACAGGGACATTTAAGACTGTGAGAGAAGACTGTGTTTTATATGGGACAAGTACTTAAATTGCATATGTTTACTGATTATGGCAATCAAAATCATGGAGTATTTGCTTGCTCACTCCATTTAATAATGACAGCGACCACTTAATGAGCATCTACAACGTGGCAGGTGTGTACCTGATGCTTTATATACATTGTTGTTTTTCTTAAAATAAACATGCAAAATCAGCATTATTAACTTCATATTTAAGCTGGTAAGTAGTAAAGCTGTGATTTATATGAATGTCTGGATCTAAATGATTTGACCTTCCAAGGGGGTAGTGTCATTCTCAATTCTCATTTTGACTTTTAGTAACAACTCTGTGTGACCTCAACCTCCTTTCATCTCATCTTTCTTATTTCAAAATGGAGCTAGTGATAGCCTCTGCCTAAGAATTTGTTATATATAAAAGAGGAACATAAAGCACCAGTGGGCTCAGAGTAAGCATTCAATCAGATATTGACTTTTATTATTTATCTTTGCAGTGATAGTCAAACATGTTAGACAATATCATTTAATTATTTCAACATGGAAAGAAGAGGAAAGGAATCAAACAATTGAAGGATGTTTATGCATTCTTAAGCTTGAATTCATGTAAGAATCACCTGGGGCTTTATTTAAAAATGCAGATTCCCCAAACCCTATTACAGAAATTGAAATCTCATGTTCAGTCCTAATGGGTAGCATTTGGCTCTGATTATATGTAGAGTGTGAGGGTGGATCCATGTAAATCTATACATCCTTCATGTACAGAAAAAACAATTCACAGGCTGCAACCACCCCAAAGTAGGTAGTCATTGAGAGCTTATCATCCGCATATCCACAAATAACCTAGACAGTTAAGATGTCCAGATATTTGAGACTAAAATTTTCTTATTTACTTCAATTATCTGGAATTTGTTTTAAAGATCAAATCTCAATTCATAATTACATAGTGGGAAAAGGTGAGGTCATCACCAGTTCTTAGGGCCCATGGAGCTTGGCTTATATTATGTCACATTTCAGCACATTTGATTTCAGGGGAAATTCCTAATGTAGGTCACCAGACTTGCATGAAACCCAGTAAACCATGAACTTTTCTCTTTAACAGGCTGGTTGCTCCAAAAGAAAGGAAATATATGTAAAATTCATTAATTCTGTAATTGACCCCAATAAATTAGTCCCTTATTTTGAGAAGATGAGAGAATAGAAACTGGTCACCATATAGTTGGAAATAAACCCCATGCCTTTCCTTGGTAATGGAGGATAGTTGCAGCAACTTGATCTGTCAAATATGCTCACTGACTTTCTGTCCACTGTCCTTGTTCAGAGAGCTGAGGCTTTGTTTCTACTCTTAACTTGTCTACTTGTTAGCTTTCTATCTTAGAAAAATTAGCTAATCCTCATAAAGTTCAGTGTTCTTATCTCTAATGTGGAAATTATAGAATTTGGAATTCTATATGTGGAAATTATATATATATATGTGCCTAGGTGTGTTATTTTAAAGATTAAGAGACAGACCGCATATAAAAGCACTTAGACCCGATTTTGATGTAGAATAAGTGTTCAATAAATGTTAGCTATTGCTATTTGTTGTCATTCTAAAGCATTATGTGTCCAGTATAGATTTAGTACCCCTTTCCCATTCATGAGATTTTGGCAAATGGGAGAGCTGCTGGTGAATTCCTGGGTAGAGAAGGTACCCTTGCCACACGGAGTACCCTGGCATGCTGTGAGGTAGATCAGGACAGAGCACCTAGCTTGGACCTCTTAAAGGTATAAAGCTCAAATTCAGCCTTCAGTCTCTGACATTCTCCTGATGGGCTGCAAATTCATGCTGCATATCACTCTTTCACGGACACCATGGTTCCTCCGTCAAAGCTACGATGGAGGACCAGCATGGTGGGTGGAAGGCTCCCTGTGGCCAAGTCTCCAAAGCAGCCTCATAAAAATACATTTAGGGCTAGGATGTTAGTAGAGGATTCTAATGAGCTCAATTATTCCTTCTGGCATTGGAAATTATCCCTACCTCCATATACCTCCACATTGGGCATCAGTTAAGTCAGGCCACTGAAATATTATTGCCAGATGCTATGGTGAACCATTTGTATTATGTCTTGTATTCACTTTGTATTCCTGGTTTCAAATCCCCCAATGAACTCTCAACATAACCTGGAAGCCCCACTGCTTTAAGGTTCTCACCTCCTCTTTTTTTTCCAGGCCAACTTATCATACACATCAAAGTATGAGAGAGTTTCAACAAAATGTGTAATATTTTCTCCCACTTTTCTATTTTTAAAGCGGTTTCTTATTTGTTTTAATGTAATCCACACTGCTTACCATGGCTTGTGACACTCAACAAGCTCTGGCACTACCCACGCACCATCGACTCCATTTCCCAGTACTCACCCCCAGCTCACTCCACTCAAGCCACATTGGTCTTCTTTCTAAAACAGACCCATTCTCAAGGCCTTTGAAGTGTTCTGCTGGAACAGTCCCTTTTTCCTTCTTAGCTTTCTAGCCTCTGTAAAAACATCACCTCCTTGGAAAAATCTTCTTCCATTTTCCCATCTAAATAATCCTCTGTCACTTCTTATTATTTGCTACTGCTGTCACCCCTTAACATCCTCTAAAACAATCAAAATTAGTTTATTTTCTTGTTTATAGTCTGTCTTTCTCTCTTGGCTCAAAGGGGTGAGGTCCATTTCTATTTTACTCACCACTGCCTAACAGAATGCATGGGAACTATATACGTATTTTCTCCATAAGTAACACAGTAAGTAAGCAGCCATCAAAATGTTAATATTCAGCAGTTGAAACCATAGAACTAAAGCAGAGACTTGGCCAAACTCGCTTAAAAAGTTGGACCATGACAAATTGTTCTCCTAGAAACTGGGGCCAAGTTCAGTGGGTGATAGAGCATCTTGTGACGGTGACTTGATCCTTCCTTCCTCCAGCTTTTGCAGATTATATGCCTCCTCTGTGAACTCCCTGCCTCTGCCATTTAATCCTTAACCCAGGTCCAGCTTGAGTTCCTTGTCCTTGATGAAACCCTTCTCCATATTTCTAACTTACAAAATCTTCTTGATAGCACTCAATTAATAGTTCTCTCTATTTTGTATATTTATTACAAGCCAGGCACTGACTTAGGAAATGGGACAAACATAAGTTCTTTACTCTCCATACAGTATTGTTTTTGTGACTGGCAATGTTAGGACTCATTAATTCTCATGGCAAACCAAGTTTCTGTTTACTTTCATTTAACAAATATGTTCATAAAACATAATATGCACCAGGCCCTAGTCTAAGAACTATACAATTATTAATTCATTTAATCCTCACAATAAAGGTAAGAGGTAGGTAGTATAATTATCCTTATTTGAGACTTTGGTAAGCTGAGGCAAAGACAAGTTATTTGCTCATAATCACAGAGCTGACAAATAATGAACCAGAATTTAGGCCTAGGAAAGGAAGCTCCAGAGTCTTTATCCTCACCCACCATCAAAGGCTACCTCTCAACGCCCCTGAAGAAGGTGTCATGACTTCTATTTTACCAGGAGGAATTTTACACCACTCACTTATGTTTTCGACATCAAATATTTATGGAGTGCCTACGAAATGTGCCTACAATTACTAGCTTCTGAGCTACACATGCTTAAACAGACATTGTCCTCAGTAACTTCAAACTCCAACTAACACATAGGCAATGTGGGATGCAGATTTACTAGTTTCCAAAACTCATTGCCTTTCCATTTCCCTTCTGGATTTTTTTTTTTTTTTTTTTTGTATTGGGGATTGAACTCAGTGGTACTCGACCACTGAGCCATATCCCCAGCCCCATTTTGAGTTTTATTTAGAGACAGGGTCTCACAGAGTTGCTTAGCACCTCACGGTTGCTGAGGCTGGCTCTGAACTCACGATCCTCCTGTCTCAGCCTCCCAAAGTACTGGGATTACAGGCATGCGCCACCATGCCTGGCTTCTATTTCCCTTTCTAATAGAGTTAAATCAAAATGTTTGGGTTCAGAGATTAATTTAACTTGCCAATGGAGGGGGCAGGACAGCTCTGAAGGCTCTTCACTGAGGAGAAAACTCACTTGCCATTTTTATTGTCTCGTGAAGGCTCCCCACTTCCACTCACTGTCTTCCCTGAGGACTGAGACTCCAATGTTGCTCACAGTGCTTGGGTCTTGTTACAAGTTAGTGTCAAAGAACTAGGTATTTTGAATAAGTTGGTTGAGTTCTTACTCAGCGAAGAAAGCTGGCAGTATTAGTTTTGCTACATTTAAAATTTCTCCAAGCTTCTTCAAGCTTGAACATTTAATTACCAAGGCAGACATACACTAACTTTTCCTGGCTTTTGGGGGCAGTGACTCAAAGACTTAGTACCATAAAACCAGGGAGTATTTGGAACCCTCTACCACATGGGCTAAGTTCTATGCACTTCCAGATTCAATATTGTCCTCGCTAAGGAAGCTCACAGCCCCATCCGCTGGCTACCAAATCCTCCGGAACAAGAAGTCCTGACTCTGTGACCACAAATTGTCCCATGTTTATGTTGCCAAAATAGGCAAACTGTGAATTCTCGCATTTATTTTTCACCCATGCAATGGGAAGCTCCAGTACACTGGTCCAAGGAAATGATGAAAAACCAACTCAAATGTATGCAGAGCAAACCCCACTGTTTGCCATACTGTCTTGTTTGTTTTGGGAAATGTGGATTTATTAATAATAAAGTTTCACAATGTGGCAGGCACATTAGTGCCACAAAGTATCCGTCATAGAAAGCAATGCGGGAAAAACCCCATTAAGCCACCTCATCCTGCATCTGCCAAGGCTGTGGGCTGCATTTCTGCCTTTGGAGTTTTAACAGCATTTCAAAATAAAAGATGAAATGCTAGGTGCACTCCCTTACCTGTGATTTATAACTATCATTAATGATGGGACTCTTGATGGGAAAATGTAAAGCAAAACATAACTTTCCAGTTTTTCAAAGTTTCAGCTAATAACCCTTAGTAGCCACCCTTCCTCCCAAACAAAAAATTTAAACAGGAAGAAAAATTGACTAGTAGACTTCAATTAGCAAAGCACGTGGCTGCTTCTACACAGACTCGTGCCGGGAGAAGAACTATACTTGTTTATTTAGTACTTATTTTTTTAACCTTCTGGCTGGGTTGGGTTGTTGGATTTGGTTTTACATCCTGAATGACAAAGTTTATGATGGGAAAGTGTGTCAGCTGTTTGCCAAAGGAAGGGAAGATCTCTGTTCTTTGTCTTCCCTTGTTAATAGAACCAAGTCTCTCAAAGGCTCGTTTAGAGAAGTCAAAGTCTAGTAGATGGGAGAGCACAGCCATACTTGGCTTCAGGTACATCTTCTGTTCTTTTTCCCAACAGCATCCTGGGCAGGCTTCTTGGATTTCCAGCCAGGACCACTGTGCAGCCCTCCACTCCATCTGGCTAACAGCTGTCCAAGTCAAAGTGAGCTATGATTGAGAGGGAACCACAGCCTGCTCGGTGCATAATGGGACTAAACATGCATCCTATATTTACAACCACTGGGTGACATGAGGGAGAATACAATGTGGACAGTGGCCAAGGGTATGGGCTCAGGTTCAGGCAGGGAGAGTTCTGAATCCTAGCTCTACTACTTTTAGTGAAGACTAGGAAAGTTGATATCTTCATCTGATAAGTAGGAGTAAGAATAGTGTCCAACTGGCAGAGTTGGTTTGGATTGGTTAAATAACCCTATCCAGGCATATTTTGCATATCATCTATTTCACTCTTTCAAGTGTTCAATGATTTTTTTAGCATATTTACTCAGTTGTGCAACCTTCATCGTAAATCAGTTTAAAAACATTTTCATCACCCTAATAGTTTCCCTCAGGCAACTTTACTATTAATCCCTGCTCGTTGCATGCCCCAGGCAATGAGCAATATATTCTTTGTCTTTATATGCTTGCCTTTTCAGGACATTTCTTATAAATGCCATGATGCAATATATGGTATCCTTATCTGGCTTCTTGCACAGGGCATACCATTTGTGAGGGTCCTCTGTGTCCTATGAAGCACGTATCTTTAGTTTGTTTCTTATTGCTGAATTATGTTTTGTTGTATGGATATGGTAACTTTTGTCTAGCCAGTTATCGGTTGATAGGCAGTTAGGTTGTTTGAGATTTGGGGCTATCATAAATAATGCTTGTAATATCATTTGCATTCAAGACTTTGTGTGGATACATGTCTTTGAGTCTCTTGTATGGATATTTAAGAGGGGCACTCATGGGCCATATAAGTTAATTTACTATAGGTTAATTGAACTTTTTAAGGACTCACAGCATTGTTTTGAGGCTTAAACATTCCTAGCAAATGGCCTAGCACAATGTTGCTCAGAGAGTAGCAATCAGGAAAAATTACTGTGATTGTCACTGCTGGTGTTTATAAGGGGTTTCACCTTGCTTACAGTATAGAGGAGGAGGCTGAGGCTTAGAAATGGTTACAAACTTGCTCAAGATCACATAGCTAACTGATGGCTAAACTGGATTTCATATATTTCTCCCATGTCTTCTGACTCCAGGTTTGCTTCTGATGGTTTTCTGTCACCATAGCAATGCTATATCGACCATCCCAAAACCCACAACTCCAGCAATGTACTACCCTTTTGAACAAATATCAGTGTCCCCTCACCGCACATGAAATAAAAGCTCAGCTTGTGTGACAGATATACCAAACCCTCTAGTTTTTTCCTACCCATCCTATCCTTCCTGCCCAAATTCCTGCTCCAGCCCCTCACCCTCACAGATGCCTTGGGATGACATTCATTCTAGTAACAACCCACATTCCTTGGGCCTTTACACCTTTGCTTGAGCATGGTCTGCTTTCTTAAATAGTATTTCTCACTTTGTCTTTTGAAATCTCACCCATCCCACAAGCCATAGCTCAAACTGTATCTCCTGGACATCCCTTGTCCTAGTGGCCCTGGTCAAAATTAATCAGTGTTTTCCTAATTTACTTGGTTATAATAGGTGCTCAATGAATGTGCTGACTTGAGCTGAAATGACTTAAAATTTTAGCCATGTAATGAATGATCCAGTTGCAAGAAATACTAATTTTTAAAAATTCAATAAACTCAATTTGTAAATTTCCTAGGCCTAGCCCTGTACAAAGTGTTATTTGTACCTAAGGTAGGATTCTGATTCTAACTATCTGCCTCCTTCTATCCTTCCAGAGCACTTTATTCATGCTTCTGGCCAATTCTTATCACACTGTATTATATATCGACCTCTGTTTACCCCCAAGACTGTGTGAGCTCCTTTAGGGAAGAAACTATGGCTTACTCATTCCTTTGTCTCCATGACCCAGAACAAAGCCTGATTCAGGTTGTCATGGTGAGTACTCACTAGGTGCTTTTAGAATGAATGGATTAGTGAACTAGACGGTGAGTGAATGAGAGGATGAGTCTCTCTCTTGTCTCTTTCGATACAGAAAATCTATTAAAAGCAGATGACACTCTCTTGTCTGACCAGAGTGCTGAAAGAAGTTTCTCCTTTAAAGAAAGACTAACCTTCCTATTAGCTTGCTGCTAATCCCACCCTCCCCAGGACAGCTCACCTGATCAAGTTAGTCAGTGTATACTGGAATATCTCCCTCCTTATTTGTAATCCTTTCTAAACAAGGGAGAAGAAAAGAGAAAGAAAACAGAAAAAGAGGAAGGAAGGAAGGAAGGAAGGAAGGAAGGAAGGAAGGAAGAAAAAAGAATATTTAAAGAAAAAAGAAAAAGTCTCCAACTTACACTAATATAAGCTCTAAACCATGGTAATTTTTTTTCTGAAGTAAGTTCTGAAAAATTTGGTTTCTACCAAGGATCTATCAGAAGGCTTTGCATGTAACATATATATATATATATATATATATTTCTTTTTTTTTAATATTTATTTATTTTTTTAGTAGTAGTTGGACAGAATATCTTTATTTTATTTTTTTATGTGGTGCTGAGGATCGAACGCAGTACCTCACGCATGCCAGGCGAGCACGCTACCACTGCGCCATAACCCCAGCCCCTATATATTTCTTTTTGTATTTCTTTTTGGTACTGGGGATTAAACTCAGGGGTGCTTGACCACTGAGCCATATCCCCAGCCTGATTTTGTGTTTTGTTTATAGACAGGGTCTCACTGAGTTGCTTAGCACTTCACCATCGCTGAGGCTGGCTTTGAACTCATGATTCTCCTGTCTCCGCCTCCCAAAGTGTTGGGATTACAGGCGTGTGCCACTGTGCCCAGTAGTATGAATATTTTTGATAATTGTATTTAATTATCATATATTAAGTGCTAATGTGCAGGATCCAGTTTTAACTTCCTGAGATGCCTAGCTCAAGGGGGGTGACAAACACACAATTGTCATAATCACATCAATGGTGTATTTGATCATGACTATGACTGGCACTATTTTCAGTTTATCATATGAAATAACTTATTCATTCTTTATAATATCTCTAACAAAAGGATTTAAAGATGAAGAAAATGAGAAAGAAGAAAATCTGAGATGTAGAAAAGTTTAAAAAAGTAATTAGCTTAAAAAGTAGTATAACTGGGATCTAAACTGAGGCAGTTTGGCTCCAGAATCTCCCTACGAAAAGGCTTTTAAGCTTAAATGAGGCATCATGTCTGTTTCAGTTTTGTTTCTCTTGCACTCCTAAGCATTCACTAAAGATTAGCTATTGAATTGTGCCAACTGCAAGGCTAAAAGGGATTGGGAAAATATTAAAGACACACTGATTTATGGAAGGATAGCAGGGCCTGATGTCAGGGTGGGAATGAAGGGTACAAGGCGACCAAGGTTTGGAGTCAGACCAAGGACACAGGGGCTCGAGGGAACTCCAGATTCCCCAGTTACTATCTCAAGGGCTATTTCTTCTCTGAAAAAGAAGTTTCCATCCCAATACCACCACATCACTGTGTCTAGGTCAGGGGCCATTCTAGAAGATTGAGGGCTCTGTGAGATTAGATTCTAGATTCAAAGACTCAAAATGAAGATGACCAAGTCTGGGAGGGTTAAAGGATTGACTTCAGGTCACACACCTGATTGGCACTGGGATTCCAGTTCAGGTTTTCTGCTCCAGCCCAGCACTCTTTCTTCTAAGTCACACAGTTTCACCTAATGTAGAGAACTTGAACAAAGCAAATTATTCACAATGGGACTTTCCAGAGCCAGCCTAGAACTGGGCAGCTGCCTCCTTGTGTTCAAGCAAGGCACACCCCGGTTTCACTATAGATCAGAAATCTCTCTCCTTGTGATGTCAGGTGCCAGGGACAGCTTTCATGTACTGGGTAGGCTATGATCTGCCCTAAAAATCCTCACCTTCCTCCTCTCCCTGGGAAGATTGCCTACCCCCAAACCCTACAGTCTTCCAGTGGGACCTGGAAGAGAGGAAAGCACAGTCACTTCCCTGTTGACTCCATTCTCTAAAAGGAGATGAGAACCCAAAACACATGTTCTCCTAAATTCTAGTTCTAGAATCTGGAAAAGCTTCAGTGTAGCACAGGAAGTCATTGGTGTTGTCCAGAGAAAGTCAAGTGACTGGAATATCAGATGAAAATCTCATTACTTAGGAATGTTTCTTTAGGACAGGTGGGTCTCACCTGTAGCACTCTTCCTTGGAGCCAAACAAGCCAGAGTTCAAGTGTTAGCTCTAGAAGACCCTGGCTGATATGATCTTCATCATCATGTATCATAATCCTTATTTCCAGAAGGTACAAACTTAGGATCAGAGTCTTATTTACAAGAGTAACCCCTGCTACCTCACCTCCCAGTGTCAGGCCATAATTGAAGGGTGTAACTTAAGGAATGCATCCCACTTGAACAAATGGGTGAATCATGTAGGAAGACACAGGACCTATATAGTCCAATACAACATGAATTAAGTGAGCAATTACTGATGATAGGCAGGACTAACCGTAGGAGGTTTCCAGAGACACAACTTTAAATTAAACTGAGAATATTATACAGAAGGTGGATGGGAAGTGTGATGGGCATAGAGAGGGGGCTAACTCAGAGGAAGGCCTAGAAAATGATCTGTGGGTAAAAAGACGCAGGCAGGCTACACTTGCAATGAGAGAGGAAAGGAATAATGGAAAAACAGGTCAATAAGAACAGAGCCCCATTGTGTTAACAAAATACATGCAAAGAACACTTATTTTTCCCTGGAATAGAAAAGTAACAAACCAGAGATCAGGCATGCCTGTGTGTGCATACACACATAGTACAGAACTGGAACATTCAGGGCACTGGAAGATGTGCTGTTTGTCCAGGCAAGTACCTTGTGTAGCTGCACGAAGAAACAGAGGTGCCAGTGGCACCTCTGAAGTGTTCAAGCTTACAAACACATGAAGAGCCTCTTCCAATGCTCATGCACCACACTTACAGTGTTTGCTTCTATCCTTGCACTGAGCCCATGTTCCTTTAAGGCCTTGCTAGCAAGGTAGAGATGAGGAGGAAGTCCCCGTGTCCTGTCCCTGGCACGATGACTAGCTCTTTCGATGGATCTGTCTTGCAAAGGCAGGGGATTGAGAACTTTGGAGGTTTAGGCTTGCCTTTGCCTTCCAGAGAAATCATCACACAGCCTAAGAGAATGAAAAAACTCTTTCATAAGCTCAATTTTCTGTTTGTGCAGATGGCCGTCCAGATTGGCATCACAGATTTTGAAACAAATTTTTGTCCCATGGACATTGTTTCAAGTTCCCCAAAGCTGTAACAGCTGGGAAGCTGCAAAGTCACTCAGTTTCTCTGTCTCCAGAAGCAAACTCCCTGTCAAGATATACCCCTGACTGCAGGAAGCCCATTTTCCAGAAAGGACAGCAATCTTTATCCCCTTTGACTTGCATTTTTTTGCATTACCTCTCTATGCATTCGTTATTTATTTTTTCAATAAATATTTTTTGAGTACCTGTCCTGTGCCAAGCATTGAAAGCCGAGCCTAATGATGTAAGGAATCAAGAAAATAGGCAGAAAATACACAAAAACAGCTAACATCTATTTACTGCTTTCTAAAGCAGTCTAAACACTTTACAATGAACTAATTTTTGTCTAAGAACAATTCCATGTGGTAGATTCTATCATTATCTCTATTGTAGAGATGATTAAGTCTTGCCCCTAGATATTGAATCACATGTCTACAATCATAGAGAAAGAAAAGTATAGAACTGGACCTAAACTCAGGCAGTCGAACTCCAGAGTCCATCTTAATACTAGATGGGGCAAGAGCTGACAGTTGGATAGAGAAGTGCAGTACTAGGGAGCACTTAGGAGGTGCTAGTAACCCACAATTGGAGCTCAGAGAAAAGCGTATTTAAAATCCAAGCCAGACTACATCTACCTACTTCTCAAAATCTTTTAATGGTTCCCAATTTAATTTACAATAAAATATACACATCCACCATGACCTACAGATGCTCTGCCCAACCTGGCTCTCAGCCTGGCTGGCCTTGTGCTAGCAAGCCAGGTCCCTGGCTGAAGCACCTTTGAGGCGTTGATTACTCTCTTCCACCCACTTCAGCTCCTTATTAGTGTTCAAGTCTCAGGTTCAAGGTCACTTACTTACAAAGGTCTTCTTGTTGCCTACTCTACTTTAGTCCCCTAATAACTAACAACAATAATAATTACAGCAAATATTAGATACTATTAGGTGCCAGACAGGGCTATAAATGATTTACATATAATAACTCCTTTAAATGTTACCACAACCATATTGGTAAGTATTGGTGTTATTCCCACTGTTACAGGTGAAAAAGTGAGCCCAAAGTAGAGCTTTCTGTACTTTCCTTCATTACAATGATTAAAGGTACAATCATTCATTTATTCATGTGATATTTGGTGGACTGTAAGCTCCATGAAACCACGGTCTAAATGTGTTCCCTTCATCACTGCATGCTCAGCATTGACAAGAGTGCCTTGTATTCAGTAGGTATCTCATACATGTTTTTTGCAGAAATAAATGGATGAATAATAGACATATGAAACATACTTCTTTCAATGCTTACACATTTGCTTACTACTTGGAATAATGCCATAGAGTGCAAAAGAATAAAAAAGATAATTACTCTTAAATAGTAGTTATTAGGACTGCTGGTGATCCAGTAACCTTTTTGCTCTCCTGTTGTGACATTCTCACCACTCCCCTCCCCTTTAGCTGTTATGTCCAAGGTTTACAGTGGGTGCAGGCAGAGACAGCAAGGGTTTGCAAGAAACACAGATCTGTTTCAGTTCTGATGTCATTGCTTGCTAACTGAAGTTTTGAGTAAACCCCAGATACTCCTTGAACCTCCTTTTCTCAAACCAATAAAATAATGACAGTAATATCCACAAAATAGTTTTCTTGGGAGAATTAGGGGAGATAATAGACATAAAGGTCCTAGCATATAGTGCCTGGAACATAACAGAAATATAATAACTACTAGCTCATTTTTCCTCTCCTGAAATCAGACACAGGCATTGGAAATTATCTAGTTTACTGTGTCAGCAGGGATAGCCATTCTAGACCCTACAAATTTGAAGCCCCCAAGTACAATTGATGGTGGGAAGGTACAGAGAGAAAGCCTTCCGTCTCTAGCCCACTGCCTCCATGCATCCAACAAGCTGGATGGTTGCCATGGCCCCAGCTCACTCTGTGGACACAGCCAAAGAGGGGCTAGGAAAAATACACAAAACTCTGAGGAGTCACTTTTGGTCCCTGTCAGCTGCTCCGGCCAGGAGGAAGTCAAGACAATAAACTATGATCCAGTGAATTCTGTAGCCTGTTCTCTATTTCAAGGGGACAGTCCCTGCTTTGTTTCTCTTCTCTTGGGTGAAAACTGTTCCCTGAAATGCTCCTGGCTTCCGAGAACAGCTCTAGAGGCAACTCCATAATGTGCTGGCCAGGGGGTGATCAGAAGTACGCAAGCAAAATGCACCCTGCCGCCAGGATCATGCTGTCTCAGGGATGCAGGAGGCAGAAAAGGGAACTTAGAGGGTCCTCTTCCTTCCTCCTTTCTCTCCTAGCAAATGTTCATATTTGTTCTTCTCCAGGCTATCCCTGAACTGCTCTTAAAGAGAGAAGGGGTAAGGTGGGTAGGAGGGTATTTTCCAACTGGAAAGGGCACAAAGTCTTTCCAGGAGAGTCAAACTTCTCTCCAACTCTTCTCCTTCTCCCTGCTGACTGGCCTGGATTAAAGAACTTGTGTCTGCATAAGTGTGTGCCAACCCTGGGACTGAATTTCAGTTCAGTTATGAAGAGCTCTACAGCTGTAATCATGCTATCTTAAAACTGTCTTCCTCTCGGCTTATTTAAAAGAAAGTTCTCAGTCAGTGCAGATCTGTTTTATCAGAATCCTAAATAATTTGGCATTCTTCTTTGCACTCTGCTTTTAAGAGAAACCACCATACTTAGGGTCCTCTTATATTTGGCATTTCCTGTCTCTTTAGCTTTCTAGTATATGTCTTAGAGAATCCTACCTTCAGCTCTAAATCTATTTCTATGTAACTGGATTTTTTTGGTTGCAGAGGAAAGACTCTTAAACTTCAATGAAAGAGGGTTTTAAAAAATTAATTTAAATTTTTAGATTGTATAGTAGTTCCCTCTTATCTGCAAGGGGTACATTCCAAGACCTCCTGAAACCACAGACAGTACTGAACCCTTTGTATGCTGTGTTTTTTATACATCCTTATGATAAACGTTAATGTATAAATTAGACGTAGTAAAAGATTAACAACAACTAATGATACAATAGATCAATTACTGTATTGAGTAAAATAAGGTTGCTTGAACACAGGACTATTATACCACAGTGGTCACCTGTGACCTGATATCCAAGGTTGCTACAAAGCAACTAACGGGCAGGTGGAGTATACAGCAAGGATATGCTAGACAAGGTGATGATTCACATCCTGGGCAGGATGGAGCAGGATGGTGTAAGATTTCATCACGTTATTCAGAAGGGCGTACAATTATATAATTTTGAAATTTTTAAAATGGAATTTTCAATTTGATATTTACAGACCTTGATTGACCAAGGGTAACTGAAACCATGAAAAGTGAAACTACGGATAAAGGGGGACTACTGTATTACCAAGGAAGGGAAATAGACAGGAACCTTTAGAATCTTCTCCACATGGCTTTCTGTTTTGGTTCCCTACTGATACCAGAAGGCCTATTCTCTATGGCCCACATGCTGAGCACTTCCCGTGCTGGGCTCTGTGTGAGGCTGCTTATGGGCTGATACTACCAACACTAACGCTGGCAGCTTTCCAAGTGCTTTACCTATGTTAGCATGTCTAATCCTCACAACAAACATACGAGGTAGGTACAATCTCCCTCCCAATGCTGGAGCTGAGACAATTGAGAAACAATTTGAAATGTAAAGTAATTTGACCTAAAGTCACACAGAGGTATAGCTGGACTTTGAAAGAGGCAGCCTGGCTGGCTCACTTATAAACACTCTACCTAGGATGTCTATAATTTAATCCTAACAACAATCCTATGGAATGGAATATTAAAATGACCATTTTCCAGATAATAAAACTGAGTCTCAGGGAAGTAACTTGTCTGAGAAACTGATTCAGATTTCCAAATCAATATTCCATGTAAGTAGTATTTACTTTGTGTCTGGTCCTGTGTTAGAAACTAAGAGAAAAATACTGTATAATGTGATAAACTAGACCTATTTAGTCATTTTGTTTTCTTCCATGTCTTTTAACATGGCCACTTTGTGCCGAAGTGATATAATAAAGAGGTCACTTCAAGTACATTCAAAGTCACATGTAGTCAAGGTCAGTCAGGGATGTCAGCCCTGTACACATGCCCTGGGAGCCAGCAGATACTTAGGCAGGCCTGAACAAAGCCAAATATGCACCTAATTCCTTTCCAGCATTTTTGGATTCAGGCATGGCCAGGCATTCCTTCAGTTGTCTTTGTTCATACATTTATTGGGCATCTATTATGTTTTATGCTATACGTGAGGGCTACAAAAAAAGAGGATTAGTATTTGAACTTGGAATGTTGCTCTTGACTTAGAAGAGGAGAAAATTAACAAAATAATTGCAACATAATATGATAAGTACAATAGTTCAGATTTTTGAGACAATAATTAAGCAATCATTTTGGGTGTATGGAGGAGGCTGAGACAGCAGATGGGATGAGTCCTGAAGGATGAAAAAGGGACGCTCCAGATGTGAAGAAGTGTTTTCTAAGCATTTACTATATACCAGGCCTAGAATAAGACTATATATATATATTTTTTTCTGATTCTAGAATCTAAGAGTTAGAGAACCTAATTTGTTTCCTGTGTCAGTGTGAGAAAATCCCTGAGCTGAATATGTGATGATATTTTGGGGAGGGGCACCCTAAGGAGAGGAAAGAGCAGGTAAAAAGGCAGGGAGGTCAAGGAGCTTGGCACCTGCAGGAATAGTACTGTCAGAGCACCCCAGCCATCAGTGGTGCAAGGGGGGTGTAACAAGGGAGGTAAGGACAGAGAAGGTGTTAGGAGCAAAATTCTAAGGGCCTTTGCATACCCAGCAAGAAGTGTGGATCACAGGACTATTAAAGGCTAAGAATAGCCAAATAAGAAAATACCATAACCATAACTGGGCTTAGAATAATAGTTCTAGAACCAGAATAGAGGCTGGATTGGAATGTAGACCATGAACTAACTCCAGGACGAACATTGTGGTTCAGGTACAGGATGAGAAAACACAGAGGGGGAAAGATTAAAGAGTAAGGGGTGGGGGGGAACCCCACTGGCTGTTATAGACAATAAGAGAGATAAAAGGGTTGCATAGTGATGCTACTTCTCAAAGCCAAGATGCAGGAAAAGGAAGAGTGGTGGAGGGGTGATGGATCCCGGTCTCCAGAAGGACCAAAAGGGGTTGCCAAAGGTGTTCAGATGTCTGAGTTTATATACATGCTTAGTGACAAGACTGGGACAGTCCAGGGAGTGGCAGGACAGGGACTAAAGCAAGAGGAGGATTACATAGCCAGTGCGTGGTAGACTCTGACAATCAGATTTGAAGACATCTGCTGAAGAGGGCCCCCTGACCTTCAAGCCTGGGAGGTGGATGTATCCAGATGTGAGGTGAATCTTTGGCTCTGACTCCTGAGGCTGCCCAGGTAAATAGAGCTGTCAAGAAGATCCAGGAAGAGGCAACTGTTTCCTGAAGGGCTCTCTGACACGCCTGGAAGCTGCATGACCAGGCTTGAGGCAGGCAGCAGCTGGGGTTTGGGAGGACACAAGCACGTGGACAGCCTCCTGCAGAAGCGCTGCAAGAGGCAGCCAGGAAAAGGGAATCTTTCTTCCCAGCCTCCTCCTCCCTTTGCTACAGAGCCCCAGTGCCCCAGCACGGTGCTGGCTGCATAAAGGTCGATTCATAGGTGCAGCAGCTTTGAGCCACATGGAGGCAGCAAAAAGAACAAATTGTGTGTGTGTTTTTGGAGGAAACTATTTATTCAGAAAACGACATATCAAACACAACCTTACTGGCAGACAATAGTGATCGGCCTACATAATTTATGCCACCAAATAAACATCAGGATCAGCTGTGTAGAGCAAGAGGTGAGACTCATTTTTCAAAGTGGGTTACCTCCCGTCATGGTCTCAATTACAGGAGATACTTTTGCACACAAAACATTCAGCAACAATATCAATATCTTCCTGAGCCTACTGTAACCAAAGAGAAAGAAAGGCCGGAACTAAAATGCAGAAGAAAGAAAGAAACTGTTTGTAGATAGGTCTGCTACAGTATAAACTTTTCCCTTTCTCTGGCTTACTGCTATAGCAAAACCTGATGGTTGTCTTTGTAAAAAACGTGTCTGAATCTAGGTCCCTGGCAGTGATTTGCCTCTGGGAGGGCCAGCAATCTATTTAATGACTCCATTGACGTCAATAGCATAACTGAAATACTTACTAACATGCATGATTCCAACTTTCAAGGGGGGTGGGTGGATGGTGTTTCTCAGCAGTACAAAAACATGAAGTGGAGTCCATGCGGAACGAACTCAACTCTTTAGGCAGCTAGTGAGAGATTAGATGCTGCAGGTCTCATAGATTCCATGTAATATGAAAAAATATTCATGCTAAATTTAGAAATCAATTTTGAACTAGTGAAATTAGCCATTAGTGAACAGGGCATTATTTTTGGCACTGTTTGCTCAAGGGTAACATTTTAACTATTCACAGTTGAGCTAACTTGCTAATGTTTTTGCCACTGCCCATACTTAATTTTAGACATATATGAAATAATGGCAAATCAATATAAACAGCTCAGTGTTGATGCTCTGGGGTGAACTTTTGCAAGAGGGCTATTTTAGACAAAAGCAATTCTTACAAAACAACCACTTAGGGAATTATTTTGAGAATTACTGGGGACTTCTCTGGTGCATTTGCTCTATCATTTTGTATGCAGGTTACTTCAACACTCAAGGTGAGTAATTAAGCCATTTATCCCAATAATTCAGGTCACACAGCATTCAAAAAGCTGAGGAAAACATAGTTTGATATTTCCACTTTTCTTTTTCTCTTTGCAATTTCTTCCAATCTGTCCTCTATCGTTAGTGCTCACAGCCTTTGGTAACAAGATTGATTTTATTCCTATTTGCCCATAAATGTTGGAATCTTGCCTGACATTTCTTGCTTAATGTAGAAACCAAGCAAAGCTTCCACTTGTGCTAGGCTTCATTTCCAGTCATCTGACATAGATCAGCCCTCAGGCCATTGTTGGAGTTCTCAGACAGCTCTGTACCCATGCACACAAGATCCCTCTCTCATCCCAGTCCTTGGAAACCCTGGCAAAGAATAAGAACTGAATCAATCAATGTTTTGACTTTCTAAATTGCTTAGATCAAAGACAACTCAACTGAGCCCTTGTCTAGTCTTTGAACAGACCCTGCATCTGGTACCCCCACTCAAAATACTCATAATAAAGAAAAGATATGGGAAGAACCCACATGGAGAAATAGGCTTTCCAGGAGAAAACCTCTTCTTTTGTTTGTCAACTGGTAAAGAGCCATTTCCTCCTCCAGAATGGCCTGGATATATATCAGAAGAAATAGATTCTCTGAAGCACTGGAAAAAGCTCACCAAACTCAGTTTTACACATAGGTCAATCCATTTCAGACTTTACTGGAAAATGCTGTACTGCCTCATTCTATCTTTCTGAACACAGTCTTTTCTGGAAATGCATCCTAATTGACTGATGTTGAAAACCACCATAAACCAAGACTGTAGATGACCCAGCTGAGATAGACTGCACCTGCAGCAATCTGGCCTGAAGTTCTCAAGACAGTTTTCTAGTCATTTTGGTGGTTTGCCATCTTTTTTTTTTCTTTTCTTTCTTTTTATTTTTTTCTGTTTTTTGGTACCAGGGATTGAATTCAGGGGTACTCAACCCCTGAGCCATATCCCCACCCCTTTTTATTTTTTATTTTCAGACAGGGTTGTTCCAAGTTGCTGAGGGCCTTGCTAAGTTTCTTAGGCTGGCCAGGAACTTGCAGAGAAAGTTCATCTCAGAGAAACTGAGATGACAGTTATGCCCACCTAGATTGAACTTTTTTTATTCAAAACCTATATGGGGGGCTGGGATTGTAGCTCAGCGGTAGAGCGCTTACCTCGCATGCGTGAGGCCCTGGGTTCGATCCTCAGCACCACATACAAAGCAATAAAATAAAGACATTGTGTTCATCAACAACTAAAAAAAATTAAAAAAAAAAAAAAACAAAAAAAACCTGTATGGACAAACTAACATGTTCCAGCGATTATAGAATGGACCTCTTTAAATTTCAATGCAATAATTGATTTTAATATGAAAGATAAGCATGACTGAATACTTTTCATAGTCACAGAGATAAAAAAAAATACTGGCTCATTATTACAATTTAATTTTATGAACATTTTCCTTCTGTTAAAGTCCCCAAATTTTTTGTGGTCATCCTAGTTGATTCAGCATTTATTGCATTTCTACTATGTGAAAAATCACTATGTTGAAACACTAGGAATGATAAAGAGAGAAATATGGTGCAGCCTGAATCTTCAGGAGCTTCAGCTCCAAAGGAGGAGCCATACCAGCCAGGAAATACAGCTCATTGCAGAATTAAATTGTTGCCATGGCACGAAAAAGGAGCAATTACACCAAATTTTTTTTTTTAAGTTCTTTCAAAAAAAGGAAAATTTGTGTTCAGCCATGAGAGCTGAGAATTACCTTGGCTCAACAATGAGAAAAAAGGTATTTCAGACTGAGAGATTTCCTTTGATTTTCCCAGTGAAAGATCAATTTGCAAGAATAAATGTCTCAATTTAACTTCAGCTTCTGATGATTAGTTGTTAAAATGAATTGTATTTCCTTTATTTATATGAAAGATGAAGAGAAGGAGGTAGAGGAGGAAGAGGAGGAGGAAGAGAAGAAGAAAGAAAAGAAGTAGGAGGAAACAGAAGCTGCCTTTTAAGAAGATTGGACATTTTTTTCTCTCAAACTTGCTTCTATGCAAAAATGTAGTTGTCTGAATCAGTCATGCTTTGCTAAGAAACTACTTTGTTACTAATTCTGTTTAAATTATTGTGGATTTTTTGTATCTTTTATCCTAGATTTCAATTGAAATACATGAATACAGTACTAATAAATGAAAATCTGATCTTATTATCATGAAAAATCATGTTTCAAAGCAACAACTCTGGTTCTCTATTCTGTTTGCTCTGAGCCATTTATTTTTCATTCCCCTTTAAAGTTTCTATTGAAATACACCTCTTTGTCATATGCTGATAAATATTAAAATAACAGGAAAAATCTGCCTGACTTATTTAAGCTGATAATAAGAACAAAACACGGGATGTGTGTCTCCTCCTTCCTTTTCTGACTATGGTTAAGAAGATTTTGAAACCCATAATTACGTAATAATTGGTATCACTACATTCTCTTCCCAATGAAAAGCCAGGATTTTTGTAGTTTGCCACAAAGACAGACAAAAACAAATTGCCTAAGTGGTATTGTCATTTCTGTGCTCCATTGTTTTAAAGGAATTTAGCAAAAGAATCTCCAGTTGCCAAGCTGTAGTTGCTGTGCCAAAAATCACAAAACAATCTTTCCAACAGCATCTTTGGCTAATGAACTAATTTATAGAACCATAAATGTCACATATTCTCCTAATGTCTGTCGGTATGTATCACAAGAAAAAGGAAACACAGTCTAAATATTCAAATCGATATCAAAAACATCGTAGCAAATTTGGCAGACAGAAATGCCAGCAGCAGAACCTGACTGGCTGGCCAGTAAGATGAAATGATAGATATTTTAAACCCAGCTCCTTTTATCTTCAAGTATGCAACACCAGTTATATGATAAAAACACTATTTTGTTTCTTATTATAAAACTTCTAAAGGAAATAGTACATCCAGCACCCCAGGTTTTCGAAGTCCATAGTTAGAGTACTATTTACTTCTATTTATTTCCTATCATGGGGCTCCAGAGTAAACTCACCCTTATTTAATGTCTTTCTTTCATTTTTATTCTTGTCTTCAATCTTTGTTTTGTAAAAATATTTTAAAAAGTGTATGCCATAAATACTTCAGAAACCAATGAGGCAATAGGATCGCAGCTTTTGTTCTCTTCTTTTAGAAGTTGGGCTTTTGTGATACTTCTGTGCTACTTATTATGGTCATAATACTAGCATGAGAACACAACTTCCAGGTAGGGAACAGCATAAGTTGAAAGGGGAGAGAACAGTGCTGCTGGAAATGGAAAAGTATACAAGGCAGTTTTAGACGTGAGATGTTCTTGCTATCAGTTCAACTTAATTGTTCCTTCTGTTGTTTTGCTGAAATTCACTGCTACACTAGTGGGGCAGGATCAAGGGGGGAAAACTGAATTTGGACTTTAAAAAAGGTCATCTAATGGGTTGAGTTTTGTGTCAAGAATTTATGCTCAGCTCATCTGCATGGTGTTCCCTCACGGCAGCCCTTCCTCTCACTGCTCTCAATATTGCATGAAAAGCAGATGCACAGTACTGAAAGATGAGAGATTAGGTTCTTTGAAAGAAACAAACAAACACAAAACACCTTGGCGGAACAAAGTTTGAAAACCTCCAAGAGAAATGATTTGTGTTCTGGAAGAACCCTTGGTTTCACACCTGGAAAGGATGTAGATGTAGTGATATCTATAGTCGATGCTAGAGGAAACCACTAACGTACACTTGGAAGCCCTGAGGCTAGTGTGGGCACTTGGGGGGTCACTGAAGTCAGCTCTCCTGGAATTCACTAGGGCCTGCAGGCTGAGGTCAGCTTGCACTCTATCACAGCTCTGATCCTCTTCTGGGAAAGAGCAGCCCATTCCATCCATCACAGTTTGAAAGCCCGAGCATAACATGGGCAAATTTTTTAATACTGCTTTTCATTTGGTTTCACATGGCATGAAGTGAAGCTTCAGTATACCTTTGAAAAAAGTCACCAAGAGACATTCTTCTGAGAGCCACAGCATGCAAGCAAATGTAATTTCAAAGGCAGTTCTGAGTAAGAGGCACAGTTCTTATTTTGAAACATGGAGATACTTCTGGTGACATGGCCTACCTTGAAGGTTGACTCTGGAGACAGGAGGCTGACTAGCCGCTGGGGACCTCCTGTGGAAAATGAGAAAAGAAGGACTGAGTTTGTGTGTTAATGCTCCCACCCCCTGTGATCACTGAGGAGTTTTCCAGGTCATAATGAGCAATCAAGTGACATAATGCTATCTCCGGAAGGCAGGCTCCTGTAACGTGGGTCTATGACTACAATTCTCTCACATCCAGATGGCCTGGAATTTCCCTCTGCACAGCCTCAGGATGTTCTCACTCTTCGGGAAGGAAGTTGTTTACCAGGTTCCTAGTCAGTCCCTCTGTTTGGTGTTTTGCTCTCCCAGGAGTCTCTCAGAAGAGGAGACATTTGCTCAGGCATCATTCCAAATGTCAGAGTGAATCCCAGTTCCTTTGGGTAGTGCTGTAGAAAGTTACAATCAGAGGAACCCTTAGAGAGCAATAAGTTCAGGCCCTGCAGTTTTTGTACCTCAGGAGACTGGGACACAGAGAGCTGAAGTCACTTGCTAAAGGTCACAAAGCCACAAGCAATAGTAACCCAGCTTGCTTAACTTAAGGAACTGCCTCTTCATGAAGGAACTGGGCCATCATTCTTCATCATAGCAAGTTTCCTGATAACAACACTCAAATGAAACAAGCAAACAAACCCATGTTACACTAATAGTTGAGTCGTCTTCTCCTTTTCCTTCTTGTTTCTTTTTCTTATTCTGTACCTCCTTCCCTAATTTTGCTGGTTTCACCAGCCTGATGCTTTGCAGAACTACTGCTGGCAGACTCTTCTGGGTTCCCAGTGCATTGTTGGAGAACCTCCCAGGAATAACATAGAGCAGTGCCATCAAATTTTAGGGTGCACTAGAATCACCTGGTGGGCTTATTAAAACATTTGACTGGACACTATCTCTGATGTTTCTGATTCAGTTAATCTGGGCTGGATTTGAAAGTTTACATTTCTAATAGGTTTCCAGGTGCTGCTGATGTGGTCTGGGGGACCACATCTTCAGAAACACTGGTACTAAGGAGTCTGTCCCACTAAGGAACAACAGGATGTAGGCAATGAGCAAAAGAGTGGTGACCCAGGCCAGAGGCTCTCAAACATGGATAAATACAGACACATTTGGAGGTCTCTTGAATCCCATTCTTCATCCCTGAAGAGTCCATTTCTGTATATCTAGGATGTTGCCTAGGAATCAATATTTTTACTCCTTTGTAAATTCCCAGGCACAGAGAAGTTTGTGAAAGAAGCCAAATTCTGAATGATAAATAGAGAAAGGCCTGCAAAGTTTTTGCCAAAGAAGGCTCTTCCTACTGGTTTGGCCACATAATTATTTTTCTAAGTACTCTATTAATCTCTGATCCCTTACAGGTAATCTAGCTTCTATGTAGCTACATTGTAGCTATAGTCTGTAGACAGGATTCACAACCAGGACTAACTTCCTAGCTGGCTGATTCTGATTTTTTTTTTTTTTTGGTACTAGGGATTGAACTCAGGGGCATTCAACCACTGAGCTACATCCTCAGCCCTATTCAGTATTTTATTTAGAGACAGGGTCTCACCGAGTTGCTTAGTGCTTCACTGTTGCTGAGGCTGGCTTTGAACTCACAATCCTCCTGCCTCAGCCTCCTAAACTGCTGGGATTACAGGTGTACACCACTGCTCCCAGCTAGGCAGGTAATTTTAAACCCTCTGTGGCACCAAATTTTCATGTGTGACGAGGGAAGGGAAATTATCATCCAATGGTTGCTTTTCTCTGTGAGGCACTGTGCTAAGTACTTGTTAACTTCCTTTGGGTGGAACAATTTCATTTTAAGGGTAAGAAAACTGAAGCTCAGAGAAGTTAAGAAATATATTAAAGCACACATGGTTTCCAAATGGCAAGATTCAAAGCCAAGTCTTTCTGAATCCAAAGTGCAAGTATTTTTCTCTATACCATCTGCTGATAACACCTGCGTGAATACTGAAGGCTGTTTTTCAGGAAAACCTAGAGATTAAATTCCAAACTCCTTAGCCTAAAGTTCAAAGTCCCTTGCTCTCTCTCGCCTCAACATACTTTTTCTAAGCTTATCTGAATTCCTCGCTGCTTGACATTTCTTCTCAAACCACTGACTATGTGTTCTATGCATCTTGTACTTCTCTTTTGTAGAACTTTAAGCTTATAATTAAAATAGTCACTAATTAGTGTTTAATAGGTGACTCCTTAAAGGTAATCTTTATGTGGGCAGGGAACGACTTGCTCACTACTGGATCCCAGCATGGCATACAGGATGGCATTTTACCTGTCAATCCCTCACCACTACTTGTTGAATTAAATAATAAGTGAATGAATGAAGGAATGCATAGATGGGTGGACTGGGAAGGGTTTGATTCATACTTGGCCAATGTCAAACTTGATTGCTTCTTTCTCCCTGAATATGTGCTATTTCCTGCCATTGCTCAAGTCATTCCTCTGCCAGGGAAGTGTTTGCCACACCAAATATCACCTACTGTTCAAAGTTCAAGCATCTTTTTCAAAGGATGCTCTGCTCAGCTGAAAATCATTCCTCCTTTAGTCTCTAATGTATCTTTGGGGTCATTTCCCATGTTATGATTCGTATAGGTGCATATATCTCTACCAATAATCTGTGATCCATTGATGGCAGGATCCAGTTCTGGCTCTTCCTTATATCCTCTGCAAGACCTACCAGCTTACTGGCAAATAGTAGAACTCCAAAAGCATTGGCAGACTACTGACTAGATGGACCATTGGTGTAAAAGTGATTTAAGGAACCAAATACCAAACACTCCATAGGAATGTATTCCTTTTCACAAACAGTCTATATATGACTTCTTGTCCCTTGAACAGGAATGACCTCTAATGGCTGTGCCTATGCATATGTTTTGCTTAGTTAAACATCGTTCTTCTCCTTTCTAAGTAGCTAATTCTTTCATTTGGCCTAGGACTGCACTGAGGACCTATGAGTGGCCCTTGCCTGTTCTGTGTTTCCTGAGTCTACCCCATCATTGCTCTACTTACAATGTATTGCAGTTACCAATTTTCTATCCATTTCCTAACTCACCTGTGAGAAATGTAAGCAAAAAATGAGTCTGGTTCCTAGTAGTACCTCCAGAATCTAGCATAATATTTGGTATGATGTCGGTATTCAAAGCATATTCATTGGATTAATAATACATTTTTAATGATTTTATTTTGAATCTATTCCTGAGTTCCAAAGAAGGCTTTGTGAAAGAAAAGACTGAACTAGGGGATCCTAAATGTTGTACATCTTTGCTTACAGCACCTAATTCTCTCAATGACTTCTTGGAAATTAAACATATTACATAAACTCCTTCATCTCAAAAGTTGGTTTTGAAAATACAACTTTCATTTGAGAGTTGTTAATTCAGACAAGCTTCTCTGTATGCTTTGGAAAGGCAGGAACCATGTTTATTCTTATTCTTGAGACCTAGTGCAAAGAAGAGGTCAATGATTTTAAATGAATGAATGACTTCTGAAAGCTGCATTACTGCTTGGAGGACATAAGAATTCCAGTTATAAAACTTTGATGAATACAGGGGAAAAGGATATTGGTTGCCTGGCTTCCAATTACTCATAACTTAGGGAAGGATCATAAGAAATTCTACGCCTGGCTGCTGGAGATGGTGATATGAACAGAGAGGGCCACAACACTTAATTTTTTCCAGCCCTGAATAAGTACAATGGAGAGAAAACTGGACTATGAATAAGAAGGCAGGAACTCTAATCCTGGCTCTAGCACATTCCAATTGAGTAGCCCTCGGCAACTCACTGAACCTTTTACTTTCTTCCAGACTCAGGGAGAGAAGGCAGCAGCTAACATCTACTGCTGATTTACAATGTGCCAGGTCTGTGTGAGGGATTTTTCATATATTTTTCTGACTTACTTTGAGGAAAGCTGGCTAGGTTCTTTCCAGCCCTGAATGCTCACGATTTTATGATTCTCAGCTAATTTAAATCCCTTGCCAAAGTAAATAAAGCATTGAAAGGCATGTCAGATATACATTTTTTAAAAATGGAGTCATTAATTCTCTCCCAAAGACGACTTATATTTTAATTAGATTATACTTTGGAAGAATGTTAATACAAAGACATTACATGGTTTCCTGATAGCCACAGGTGGCATGCATGATGTTAGTGACAGAGTGGGATGATGAAGGAGGACCCCTTGTTCCAGGCTCCACTCTCTGGTTACTGACTCCTAGACTGTGGGCACTTACACACACACACACACACACACACACACACCTGATTATTCCATCAGCAAAAGTCTGAAGCCAGAAAATATTTCAGGGATGCTTATCTAAATTAACAACTCTAAATGAAAGCCATATTTCCAAAATTAACTCCAGAGACAATGGAAATAAAGGTTTAATTTGCAGCCAAGAAATACAGGCCCAATCAAGTGTCCCTCAGTGGGACATACCATGGAGGTGCAAAGAAATCAGCTCAATGGGAACCTTGCGATTTTTACCCTTTGGGTGGCAAAACTCAGGCAGACAATGGACTGCTTTTATGCAGAGCAAAGAGCCAAAAGATAAAAGAACACTTCACTCATGAGAAGTGCAGTTCTATGTGGGAGTTCCTTTTCATATACAAACCACACTAACCAGATGTCTCATGAAAACCACTCCAAGGAAATAATTATTGCTTAAATGTTTCATTCAAGACAGGGAGTGGCACCCTGAACCCAAGTCAAATATCCCAGAAAGCAACTTCTGAATTCCATGGATCTTAACAGTTTTTATTCTTGATGTGTGTGGAGGCTTGGGTGGGAAGTAAGTGTACATCTGAGATGTCTTTCATTGCTTTTAGGATGCTGTATCCACCCTGGCAGGTAATATTATCTTCACTTCCTTCTCTTGGATTTTCTTCAGTTGTTTGAGCTTATTGACTATCAAGGAATAGAATGGAATTCTTGGATTTTCTTCAGTTGTTTGAGCTTATTGACTATCAAGGAATAGAATGGAATTCATTAAATGAACCCTCAGATCTTTAACCTGCCCCTGCCAGGCTGCTCCAATTGTGGCCCAAACCCATCATTCTGGTACACTCCCTTTGTAGCCCAGGCTACACTGCCTTTGGTGAAGCTCTAGTAGAGATTTTCCCTGCCTTAAATTTTTGTTGCTTGCTATTGGTTATAAAAAAACACTTGCAATCAATAACAGGATCAATTCTGGACAAACATGTTTGTGGATTTGAGGAGGATCAGTCAATGCAGCTATCTTATAGTTGAAGACCTATTCTGTTTGGTAAGTGTGGTTTGCTGGACCAAAGGTGACAAAAAGGGCCATGACTGGAGGGGTGGTTCTCCATCAGAGTGTGGAAATGGGCTCTAAGTCAGTTCTTTATATGGCAATTATGGTCTCAGGATATTTGGTTCATAAAAGCTTATATGGCCCCAAACCCACAAGACTATCTGAGGTTCTGATTCTTCAGAAAGTAATTTAAGCTGACATAATTTACTTGTCAGCAGGGACAAGCTGAATGCCCCAATCCTAAATAGGAAGGACCACCAAGCCCATACTAATGAATCAGGCTGAAAACACCAAGCCCACCCCACCTTTTCCTTGGAGCTACATAGCATAGTGGTTTGGGTCCAGTCCCTCTAAAGAAGCTTTTTTTTTTTTTTTTTAAATACTTTTTTAGTTGTTGATGGATCTTTATCCTACTCATTTATTATTTGTATATGGTGCCTAGGATTGAACCCAGTGCCTCATGCATACTAGGAAAGCACTCTACCACTGAGCTATAGCCCCAGCCCCTAAAGAAGCTTTTAAAATGAGCCCTTTTTCATGCTTTCTGTCCATCCCCACCTATATCATTTTGGCCCAGGGCTTCACCCTCACATTTTAATTCCTGCAAATACTATTTCAGCTAGTGTCTCTGTCTTCAGGCTCTCTGATTTTCATCTGTTCCGTCAGTTCTTCTTAAAATCATTGTTCCAAAGCTTTCCAGGGACTTCTTCCCATAACCCACAGGACTTACCAGGTATAGTGAATGGGAAGAGCTCTGTAATGAGAGCCAGGATGCCAAGTTTCTAGTATGACTGCTGCTCACAAGACATGTGTGGTCATGTGATAGTCACTTCCTCTCCTACAGCTTTGTTTCCTAACCCAGAGAGGGTTGACAAGGCCTGCCATGAGTATCATTTATGATGGTTGTCGCTGAGTTAATGGATGTGAAAATAACACAGTATTAACAGTGCTTCTGGATTTAGCAAGAGAATTTGACTATCAATTATAACAGTTTAAATTTGCTGAGCTAGATGTTTTCAGTGCTTTACAAATATCAGCTCATTTAATCCTCAACCCAATTTTACAGATTAGGAAACTGAGATTTAGAGAAAGAAATTAACTTGCACAAATACATACTTTTTAAGTTGTTCTATACAAAACTAAAACAAAAATAGAGGGAGAGAGAAGAAATCACCTCTAAAAAATAATTGTCTAAAAATGGTTGATCTTTCCTCCAATCATTACTTATTCAGAAATTCACATATATATATGATAACTATTTATGGAGAATAAACTATGTGTCAGGGATTCTACTAATTTTTGGGAATTCAAAGAAAAATAAACCCAAGTATCCCTCTAAGAGCCACACAGTCTAGTGATTGGCGGAGATCCATAAAGGAAATGTGCTAGGGGCTTTTGAATATCTTCCAGCCAAATGAGGGCCACTCAGCCAGGTGTGGAAGGATAAGAGAAAGCATTCTGATAAGGTGATACTAGAGAAGACATCATATCATAATATCATAAAATAGAGCCAGGACCTGGCCAGGAGGACAGGTAGGAGAAAAGAGAAATTTCAGGAAGAGAGAACAAAAAAATCCACAATTAAGACAGAGAAGAGAGCATGCAGGGAACCACTAGACCACAATTGCTGAACATAATCCCATGTGGCTGGAGACCTGGTCTGGTTATTCACCACTGGATCCCCAGCACTTCTTATTAGACAATAAGCCCTGAAAGGGCAGAGAACTTGTCTCTTTTGTTCACTATTACATAATCAGTACTTGCTAAAAAGTGGGTGCTTAGCTAATATTTGTTAGTGCACAGATACATGCATGAATGAATCGTACATACTACGTTAAGTCCTTACTGAGACAGATGTTGATAAATGAGTAAACAGAGAGTACCACTCCAAAAGAAGCTGAGTCGAGCCTCAGGGTTTCATATACTGGCTGAGTATCTGATATCTGAAATGCTTGGGAACAGAATTATTTCAGGTTTTGGATTTTAGAATATTTGCAAATACATAATCATATATCTTAGGGATGGGACTCAACTATAATCATGAAATTTATTTTTGTTTTATACACACCTTAATATACATGTAACTTGAAGGTACTTTTATACAATATTTTTAGTGCACCTGTGTTTTCACTGTGACCCATCATGAGAGGTCTGCTGTGGAACTTTTCACCTTTGGAATCATGTTAGCTAGTGCTTAGTTTCAAATCTTGGATTTACAGATTGGGGTGTTCAATCTATTTATACATGACACTAAATACAAACCCAACCAACTATCAATCAAATTAATTTGATCTGGGCTGTGAGGTAGGTTGGGTACCAAGCACTAGCATTTAAACTTTTTCTTAATGACAGGAGTGGGCCACTGCAATGCATCACGAACATATGTATGGCACTTTATTCATTAACCCTATGAGCGCAACCAACAATTCTGATCAAACAGAAAGTTCACTCTGGCGGAAATCTGGAAAATAGTTTAAAAAAGGAGAGTCCAAAGGTGGGAAAGCCTCTGCTGGGGTATGCACATTCATCTCACAAGGAGGCTTAAAAACAAGTTATGGGACAGTGAACCAGAAAGAAATCACTCAAAATAGGCTTTACTCTCACTTTTAACAAGCCCACTCTATGAAGATTTGAATGAATGCAAAATAAAGGATTGATGAATGACTTCACAAAGACCAGAGAGAGAGGATACTTGAACACTAAAAAATCAAAAGACTTAAGTTTTGGCCTCCCTGTGTCTCTTATTTATGTCCTGGTTGCTAACTAGTTGTTAGGTTCCTGAGGGCTTGCATTTGTCTTTCAATCAAACAAAAAGGTTGAGCATCACCATTCCAGAATCATGGATTCTACGATCTTCCAAGCCTGATGATCTTTCAAAACATGCAGAAGAGTGAACTGTATAGCTCTTACCTTAGGTTATGGATCAAAATGATTTTGGAAGAGAAAGTTACCACTGGGAATAACAAATTCAACCCTTTCACTTTATAGATGAGGAGACCAAGGATTGGCAATGTTAATTGAAATAAGCAAGGTCATGCATTTCAATGGGGGAAGAGAAGACTGTAATTCCACTATTAATCAACAGACTGCAGGAACCTGCTTTATGTATTATCAAAAAAAGCACACCTCCCCCTAAAAAGAAAAATAAAACAAAAACAAAAACAGGTAACTTGAGCTTCAGCTTTTGATTACCTTTAATTTTAAATCTGAGTCTCTTAATTCATTAACATTTTATTTAAAAAGAATTTTAATAGCATTTTTGATCATTATTTGCCAACATGAATATAAAATTTTAAAAAATCCTTGTCTCATTATTTCATCTGTTGAACTCCTCTGGTATCCTGAGTGTTAAGGGTTCAAAAATTAATAAAACTCAGATTATATAATTTCTAGTGTATTACCAGTTTCAAAACACTGTAGTGCTCTATCTTATTTTCAAATTTCATTGTGTATCCCAATTTAGTTTGGAGAGCAAATTTCCATGCAATAGTTGTTCGTTTTCGGGGGGTTTTTAAAAACAGCCATTAGGTGTTTTTTTGCTTTTATGGTAGGGATTCATAACTCCAGTCAGTGCTTACTTGTTGGATGTTCCATGGAGGTTTGTCAGTAGAGTGAAGTTATTTCTCACACTTCGCAAGCTGGCAAGAACCTATAAGGAAAATGTTTCAAATGGTTAGTGACAAAAGGGGACAGATGCCAGGCTCCAAAGCCACATTGAGGGACCACACCCAGGGACAGAGTGAGAGTGAGCCAAGGCCAGCATAATACCTACCTGGGCAAACGGAGTGACGATCAAGTCATCGCCATGTCTAAGGAAAAGAGAGAAAAAGAAACATTCAAAAACAGCTGAGTTGCAACCACGACACACAAGTGATAATATAACTTGATCAATATTAGCAACACATGTATTCTATAAATCCTTCTACCTGGATAGAAGGCAGGATTTGCAATCAGGCAAAAATGGGGATCCCAAGAGCTTTTAAGAAAAAAAATAGCACCAAGTTCATGACTCCTAGATTTACAGTGATTTCACATACAAGCATTTACAAGTAAGCTTATATCCTCAGGGTATCATTCCATTAAATAGCAGACCCAGAGTACTGTAATTCAAAGCGACTTGTGGATTTTGGTTGCCAGAGCCAGGAAATTCAAAGGGAGGGTTGCTCGCAGGCACACACAGAGTTGGAAAAAATGGTATAACAGTCTGGATAAAGGTTAACTTTGGATTTCCTGGCTTTTGTTGATTTAAACCACAGCTTTAATGCCATTTAAACACAGATTTCTGTCTGGGAATCCCATTACTTTTTTGTTTTTAATATAATTTTTTTCTTAAAGTACCCAAGGAAAAGCTTTTAGTGGAAGTGAACAGACTGAACCTACTAAAACCATACCATTGTTACTCATTTGGTCCTGATTAATGTGTACCTGATGTTTTGTAAATCTGTACTTGGGACAAGTCAGAAATGTGTTTTCAGAAGTGTCCCTTCACTCTCTGATGCTTGCTTTAATACATCCACTTACGCCTACATCCAGCAAGCTCTCTACTGAGATATTAGACTACATGTCGGCCTGAGCTGCAGTTACAAAATCAGGTCAATTTGTTGTCACGGTGTGAATCTTAACAGCACTGAAACAGGTGACAATGAGCTCCCCTTGCTGTCTCTCTCCTCTGTCCTCATGATTGCCACATGCATGCAAATATGGCAGCTTATTCATTAACCACATGAGCGCCTCCAACAATTATTAGTACCAGGCACTATATGAGGCCTGGGGGTCTAGATTTGAACAACACATGCCTCCTCCTTGACTTCTCTATCTCAGGCTTTGAGCATGGGCCCTATTTAATACTATACCTTCCTTTCCATGTTTATCTTTAGCTACAAGTCTCATTCAATTTAATCTTGCAAACTTCCAGGGTGCCCACTTTGTACAGAATAAAAAGAATATCAACAAAGGGAAAACATTCTTTGTGTGAATCACAACAGCACAGAAGATGGTGTTGGTAGGCTCCCCTCTGTCTACCTGCTCTGTCCTTGTGATTGCCACATAAATATGTGTATGTCAGCTCCTTTATGCACAACATCTCATTTAAATCTTAGAACAAGTCTTTCAGGCAGGTACTCTCAGTATTCACATGTAATAGGTGATGCCAGCTGCAGAGCAGTGACACTGTTGCTTAACCAGCCCATGTTAATCAGCCAAAGAACTGAGACTGATTCCCACAATCTGTGCTTTTACATATTATGATTCCTCTTTTATGATGACACTGCACTGTCGACAAAGTAGGAAAGGCTCCATTAAGTACTGTTTGAGATGAACTCTGAAAGGGCAGCCTTTCAAAAGGCTACCAATGAAAGCAATGGCGAGAATAAAGGTATTGAGAATAAAGGAAAATATTGAACAAGATTGAGATGTTTGGTGGCTTTCAGGATGGAGACGAGAACACTAACTATAGACATTTGTGGAGAAGAAGGCCAGAAGGCCCCCATGCCCACATTATGGACATCCTGGTCAAAGATTATGGAATTGGGGCTTAACTTGGTAGGAAGAAATAAGCAAGTGAAGTTTCTTAGTGAGATGAGAAGTAAGATAAGCAAACTGAAAGTGTTTTTGAAGGTCAAATGTTAGGGAGGCTAAGGACAGATCAGAGAGGGGACATACGCAGAAGGAATAGTAGGAGATATGGCACATGAGAGAGAATGGGTATGGCCAAGATAGGACGAGACTAGCTGAAGACACTCCAGAGGTCTTTCCAGGACTTAGCATTTATATGAATAAAGAGATAATGCAGATGTGATAGATGTATGATGAACTCTAAGAAAAACTGCCCCTTCCTAGTTGTTTTCTTAAGATGAACTTTGAGAGGGGTGAAAGATGTAGTTGTTCATTGAGAGTGCTGATGCAAAGTCCATATTGTTCCTAAGATGTCAGAATGAGCTGTTCATTTATCAAGCAGATCTCTTATGACTCCTGGATTTCTCAAGTATAAATATCTGTTGAAAGAAAATAGCACAAGCAAATTTATACATTTGTGGTACTTAGAGCTGATGTATTGATAAATGAATTGGAAAGCTACTAAAACTGCATAAAGTAATGATTAAAGGAGATAAACAAACATTAATAGGGAACATTATAATATAACTTTATCACTGTTGAGCTTTTGAAGTTTTGAAGAGCAGAATGTTCTGGAGCAAGAGAAGGATTTGCAGATCCTAGGCATGTGATCCCACAAAGGATTTGAGCTATGGAAGCCAATGCTGGATGTCAGTGAGGGCTGCTGCTAGAGAAATTATCAGATAGTTTATAATGAGTATCAGGAAAGAAAAAAAAAATGAAAAAATTCCAGGTTATAAAACTATTTGAACTTTTAAAATAATAATTTGATGTATTAACAATTAAAAGTGTACATGCATGGAAATAACAAAACACATGATTAGAAACACGAATTTCTTTCTTGATTTCCCAAACTACTGGAGAAGGCCATTGTACTCAGGAACAAGACTGGATATTCAGAATCGCTGCATGAGCAACATCTAGTGACAAAACTAGCACATTACAATTTTGTTTTACAGAATTTCTGTAGAAATTCTAGTCTTAGAATTGAGTCTTAGCAGTGGGGGTTTGGAACTGACTGCATGTCTGCTCTAAACAATGAAATGTTTTCCTATAAAGCAATGATGCTGCTTCTTACTGAGGTACTCTACATTTTGTGGATTAACTACTTTCTCTGATACCTTTCTGTGCAGAACTGTGCTTGTACTTTTCTTATAAGTAATTTTAGTCTGCCTTATAGAGATATGTATACTGTAGTGGGTAGGAGAAGATTTTGGAGCTAGACAGCAAGCTTTGCCTCACAGTTGTGTTATTACTAGCTGTGAAACACTGGGCAACTTATGTCTCAACTTCTTCATCTGTAAAATGACAATTAAATGAGTTATTATATATGTACAACTCTTAATGACAGGGATTGTCATATAAAAGCATTTATTTATTTAGTCATAGTTACTTTTATTAATGGTAGTATCTTTATTACTATAAATAAAGAGTTGCATGTCTACCTCCCAGCTGGTGAGAGCTTCTTTATGATACCCATGCCTGTCCCTATTGCAACCAAGAGGACTTGAGTTGACAATGTACTTTGCAGTTTACAAAGTGCTTTCATAGGCATTATTTCATGTGATAAAAGGAAGCTCCTGATCCCAAGGAATGATGCAACCACTTATCTCTTTGGCCAGACTCAAAACTTCCCTCTCCTTATCCCACAATCAACCATGGGCCCCTTTGATCCTCACTTGCAAATGATTATTAATCACCCACTGAACCAGCTCTGATAATCACCCTCTATCATATGGATTACCAAAGCAACCTATTGCCTGGCTCTCTAGGATTGGACGCTCTGCAAACCATCCTTCAGAGTGCAATCAGAGCTATCTTTCAAAAGCGAATATCTGATTATATATTTTCTGGCTTACAAAGTCTTCAATAGTCCCAAGTGCTTACCTGCAGAAAAAAGACCAACCTGCAGCCCAGGCCCTTCATGACAAGGTTCTGGCTTCCTTTTCCAGTCTCTTGCACCACTTTCTCACCCCTTCACCTTCTCTGCCTCAATCATGCTGAGCTGTGGTTCCCCACAAAGCTCCTCTGCAACTGATGAGTTCATCGGCATGGCCTGTCCTCCTGAACACCCTTTCAGTCAGCCTAACTCCTCTGAGATGTTACCTTCTCAAAGCTGCTGTTCAGCTTGCCTGGCTAGACTTTTCAGTCCTGTGCAAACTTCTGTGCCTTTGCCCTTACCTAAAGGTACTAAACTCACCTGTTGACTAACAAATCTTTCTGTTCCCTTGAAGGAATTGAAATTGTCTCATTTTTAGTAAGGTGTCTAAGTGTAAGTAAATATTTATTTAAAAAAGAATGAATGGGACCTCATAACAATTGGAAAGTTAGGCAGAACAGAGATTTTCAGTCTCCTTTGGTATTTATGTGCTTGATATCCACATGGTTTAGCAACCTGGTCTCCTTGGATTCAAGCTTTGATTCTTATGTGGTTTCCCAATGACCTTGTCTTTAAAATGAGAAAAATGATAGTACTTATCACATTGTGGATAAATTAATATATGTAAAGGATTTTAAATAGTAAATAGTACAAGAGAATTATTAATGAAAGTGTGCTTTTACTTAGAGATATGAAAGCAGTTCAATGTCTCGACAGCCGTGGTGAGAGAATGGGATGGCTGAAGTCTAACTCAACTCATAGCAACCACATTGTACTCTGGGTAGTCCATCAGTCATCAGGTCTTAAATATGAAAAAATGTTCTTTGTGCTGTTCCTCTTGGTTCTTCGGTCTCATTTCCCTTGACAACTCTCTAGAAACTACTTAGTCCTCATGTAAATGGCAGCTTAAAAAGCTCCTTGACTCTGTAAACCTTTGCAGATGGGATGACCAAATGAAAAAAGCCAGGAGCCTCCTTCCCTTGGTTTTGCAGGTGGATAATCAAAATTTCTTTTTGTCCAGAGCAGTTCCTGCCACAATTTTGGGCAATAAATATGGTTTCACCAATTTCTAGTACTTTCTGTTCCCATTGGGCAATCTGTACCCGGGTGTGCAAAGGCATTACGTGAGAGATGACTACAACCCAGCAACTGTACAGAAAACAACAGATCATTGCCACATCTAGGAAAGCATCTAAAATTTCCTTTTGGAACTCCATGGAGATCTTGTTTTACTTCACTAGAAAGCCTTATTTTGATTTCTTCATTACTGCTAAAAATTAAAGCCATTTTAATTTCCCATTCACATTTTTTATGCTTAATAACTAACCCATTCTCTCTACCTCAAATTTCTTCTTACTCTTTTTTTTTTTTTTGGTACTGGGGATTGAACTCAGGGGTACTCGACCACTGAGCCACATCCTCAGCCCTATTTTGTGTTTTATGTAGAGACAGGGTCTCACTGAGTTGCTTAGTCCCTCGCCATTGCTGAGGCTGGCTTTGAACTCGTGATTCTCCTGTCTCAGCCTCCCTAAGTGCTGGGATTACAGGCTTGAGCCACCGCGCCCGGCTTCTTACTCTTTTGAAAGAGCTCAGACAAAAAATGTTTAAAAGCCAGTGTTTCCCCCATTATTAGAATTTAATGCAGTGGAATTATGCAAAGTCTTCCACCTCATATAAATTCATGATCGCTCTGTGCTGGATGTGAGGGGCTCCTGAGCAGGGACCATCCCACAGCCCACCTGTGGCTTTCATATCAAAACTCTTGGTTTATCATTACCCATCTTCTTTCTGGATCTATTGGGAGAAGATGAGGGAAGCAATGAAAAGCTTAGGGACTGCTGCTCTATTTATTTCAGTTTATTCTGAAGAGTAAAAATCAGAAGAAAGAGGTTTATAAGATTTACTTCATTTTAGATCCAGATGCCTGTGTAAAACTGGATTTTTCCAACATGGTGCTGATAAAATGAAATACCAGAGGGACCTGGATATTATTTAAACTCTGCTTTTTTTGTCATTTTCTTAAATACAACTCCTAAAACTAGCAAAACATAAAAGTTTTCATTGTAATGTTGAAATATTTTAAAACAAAATCTTATGCTATTTTTATTCACAAAGATTATAGTATATCCTATTATCTATATAGGGTGGTATTGTGTTGCCAATTGTGTTTTCTTAGGCCAGACTTTATTGTTTGTTGTGAAAGATCTTTATTACTTAGATAATAAAGTATTGTGAAACTGTGCCCTTCTAGCATTTTTTAAAAGTTCTTACCTTTAAAAAGTAAGAGTGGTATAAGGTAATTTACATATATAAAGCTCACTTGTCTAAACTTAAAGTTGGCGTCACTGTGTGAATTCTATAGTTGGGGGAAACTTTCATTGGTCAGTAAAACTGCAAAAACGGTAAACCACTAGCAACAGGGATACCAGTGCAAAGTCATTCACATTTATATCCAGGTTACATCTGCTATAGACTGAGTTGGACTGTGATCTTTGAGGTCTCTTCAAGGGCAAATTTTCTCTAATGTTTGATTCTGAATAGAGAAACAGCAGAGTTGAGTCTGGAATTTGGATGGAGTCTTCTGTGAAGATGGCACACCTGGAGACTCATCAAACTTAGCACAAGTTTGGTGAGCTATACCTGAGGAATTAATTCAGGGAAAGACTTTTTTTCCAAAGCTAGTAAAATGTCATATGAATGAAGTTCAAATTACTTTGCGTTCATCACATTTCCAATGCTCTCCTATGATGAAGTCTAGAAAGATCTTTCTGTTGGTGGAAGAAGGGATTCCTAGTAATATTCACTGTGAAGGCTTACCACCCAAGCCTTAGTCAGAAAGTACTGAGCCTGCATGATCCATAGCCAAGTGGCCACCCCTCCTCTAGCCTCAGGTACCTCTATTTTGCACTCCTGTTTTCTACCTGGTAGTAGAGATGCTACCTTGAAATATGAAGAACATGAACAAGAATCTAGAACTTTTGAATATGATAATTGCTATGATTTAGATATAGTTTGAGGGTATCTCCCAAGAGTTCATAGGCTAAAAGGTGGGGTCTTGGTATAGTTATGCTGGGAGGTAGTGGAACCTTTCAGAGGTGGGACTTTGTATGAGGTAATTAGTCATTGTGGGCATTGCCCTTCCAAGGAATTAATGGAGGTCTTGTGGAGTGAGTTTGTTCTCATATGATAGCAGTTTGTTATAAAGTGAGGCCAGCCTACTCACTTGGCCCCCTTTTGTATGTTGGTTCCCTTTTTATTTCTCTGACAGGTTGAAATGCAGTCAGGAAGTTAGTGTCATGCTGTTTCAACCCTCTGGCTGCCAGAATTGTGAACCAAATACATTTCTTTCATTTATAAATTACCTAGTCTCAGGTATTTTGTTACAGCAACAAGAAATGGACCTGATATAATAACCCTTAGCTATACCATGGGATATGGTATGAGACATAGTCATGAGATAGGAGCAAATTTCTGAATCTCTTAGAGTCTCAGTTTCCTCATCTACCAGAGTGGGGTTAATAATGTTCAGGATATAATGGGACCTACCTGACAGGGTCACTATGACAATTAACAGAGAACCTGACCCCAGGATCAGTGCTCATTAAATGCCATTTTCCTTCTACTCTGTAGAGGTAAATGGGTCTATGTGTGTTCCTTTGATCATTCCTAGTTAGTTGCAATTTCCATGAGAGCATGCAAACTTTGCAGGAATGTTTTTAACTCATCCGTGAGTTCTCCACTGTGTTGTTCAATATTTATCCCCCTATTTGTCTGGCACATTACACAGCACATAAGAGAATTCAGTAAATGTTAACTAAATGAACAAAAAGAAAATGAATTTTGGTCCACACAATGGTTTAAATATTTTAGGGCTGGGGTGCTTCTGTTAAAGTTTGCTAGTAGAAATAACCAGAGGAGCTTTTTTTTTTTTTTTTTTTTTGCCTCTAGCTTTAAAATGCCCTCTGCCCCTTTACAAGAAGGTGAACCTTTTTGGCTTTCTCTCTAATAGAGGAAGAGAACCCAGTGGAATTTTCCAGGCTGGAGACTTTAGGGAGCTACTGATATTTTTATAACATATGATGTTAAAAGCAATTGTATGTGTGCCCAGAAACCTTTTAAGGCATGGATTTTAGCATCCAATTTTATTTGGTTTCAGAAATTTAATAAGCAGGCAATACAACTCAGTCGTTGTTCTTTAAAGAAAAATTAGAGATCTACAATTAATAGGAGCAAAACAAAAACATCAGCTGTGCTTTGCAGGGTGGTGACGTGTGCTGTGTCTCACCAAGGAGCCAGGCAACAAGTGGGTATTGTGTTCAGGTTCCAGATAAAGGACAAAGGCATCTGTCTGAGTGATGACCTAAATGCCACCAAGCAAAGGCCAGTGAGAGAAATGCAGGTGACTGATCACCATTTATTCTTCTCCGTGGGGGCCTCATGCAAACTGCATATGCAGCTGACAACTCAAGTGTGATTTGCAAAATGCGTTAAGGTTCTTATTCCATAAATGATTCAGCAATTCAGGAAATGAAGTTCAATGATTTTTTTTTAAAGTGTCCATAACAGATGTGAACCAAACGCTGTGCCTGAGGTGTTTAAACACCTTTGGAGACCCCAGCTACAAATCTGCATGCTGTAGAGCATTGATGTTGTTAAGGTGGTCATCCCTGTCACCTCTGCTCGTGTTCATTTTTTGCATCCCTCCTCCCTCAGGTTAAAGGGCAGCTGCTGCTGCTGCTGCTATGACAGAGTGAAAGATGGGGTAAATGTGAGGCTGGGATCCAGACAAGAAGAGGGCTACTCACTGCTCGCTTGGAAGTGATGAGTTTCTTGACATCGCCTTTGGTGACAAGTCATAGTCGCTGTCTGATCTGTACAGAAAGGACTCTCTGCGCTGGCTGTGCCCAGGAAAGGTGGCATGAAGCACCAGCCCAGAGGAAGAGCTGGCCTGGGGGTCCAGCGGGCTCCGACCTGGGGAAGGGCCATTTTCCACATCAAAGCTTAAAGAGAAAGCAGGAAACTCTGGTCATGTAAGAGTCGCAGAGGAAGACATCTAACATACTTTGAAAATCCACATGTGGCAGTACTGGGTGCCAGGCACATTGCATAAAGCTTTATGCTTTACAGAAAATTTTAATTCACAGTACAGCTCTGAGTTACAGTCATTGTTATTCCCATTTTTAAATATAGGAAACCAAGCCCCATAGGATTTCATTCATTTACCCAAGTCCATCTTAATCAATAATGACCATCAGAACTTGAACCCGGGAGCAAATCTGTGACCTCATTCAGCAACATGAGCAACTTTGACAAATTTAGAATGAGAGCCAAAAGTAAAATAATTTGTGACAATAAGCAAGTCTGGAGGGGACATCTAGCACAGTTCTAGGTGTCAGACACCGAGCTGTTATGTGAATAAGACTTCCTAGCTGGAAGATTTCTTCCTGCCATAAATAAATATCACATTCTCATTAAAAATACAATATGCATACTTCCAAATGTTTTGGGAACAAAGTGTTATCATGAAAATATCCACTGCCTGATTAGATAGGAGGCCCAGCCTGAGATTTAATATTCATATGCAAGTTTAACCACAGAAAAGAACTTAATTAATCTGATAACACCAAATTACTCTTCGAGGCTGCAGAGCTTGGTCTCTAGAGGAAGATGCCCTTGCTGGCTCCCACAGAAGAGGGCCAGTGCCATTTCTGATCATCCTCCTTACTCTGGGGAGTTGCCCTCAAGCTCAGAATTCTTTGAAGACCTGATCAATGATCACACAGACAGGAGCAGTAGAGGTTTTGTCTCTTGTTTTCTCTCCCCATCCTGGTATCACCTAGGCATTCTATCCCTCCTTTATTACTCCATATGCATTTTCTCCTGCACATACAACCTCCCCTAGCCCAAATGCACAGTAATACTCCTCCCTAGTACTTTCCCCTAACACCCACGGCTCCCCAGCAAACACTTTGCAGAGAGAGGTATTGTGAAAGGGGCCCAGGGGTGGGGTAATCTTTCTTCCAAGTTAGACCACAGTTGGCTTCCTTTGGTTACTCAGTCAGCTGCCATGCTTGTTTTCTACACTTTTGATCCTTTTCTTTCATTCATTCTGACAATTCTCCTCTCTTCTGGTGCATTTTGCTCACATTTCTTTAGTTTACAATGTGCTTTCTGATATATTATTTCATTTAATCCCAACAATTTGGCAAACTATATAATAGAATTCTACTCTATATTTGAGGTAAACAAGGTTTAGGAAGACATAACTATTTTGATTAAAGTAACAGGCTAAAATAATAGTTTTCCCCACACTCTGATCCATGGGGGATATGTTCTGAGAACCCTCCTCATGGGTGCCTGAAACACCAGATGATACCAATTTTTACGTATACTGTTTTCTCCTATAAATACATACTGATACAATTTAGTTTATATATATTAGGCACAGTAAGAGATTAACAACTAATTGTAGAACAACTATAAAAATATACTGTCATAAAAGCATTTAAAACTTAAAATTTTTTAAAAATATTTTTTAGTTTTAGATGGACACAATTCTTTATTTTATTTTTATGTGGTGCTGAGGATCAAACCCAGTGCCTTACACATGCAAGGCAAGCACTCTACCACTGAGCCACAATCTCAGCCCTAAAACTTAAATTTTTAAAAAAAATTTCCACGCAATGTTTTTGAACCACAGTTGACCACAGGTAACTGAGACCATGCAAAGTGAAACTGCAGATAAGGCAGTTTCTACCTAAACTTGTAGATGGAGCACCCCTGTGGACCCATAGTCTTCCAACTAGTCTCCCTACAACCTCAGACTTCTCTTATCATGGAGTTCCACAGCAGCCCACTGGAAAATAGAATGCATTTCCTTTCAGTCTCTGGATTCAAACAGAAATTGTGCTTGGTATGTAAAGAGTTGGCCAGACTAGAAGCAACCTTGGGTTGTATGAACATGGGAGGCAGCAAATTACCCTGAAGTTGTAGCTTTTCTTGAAACAGGAAAAGACATGACAGGATGTAGGGTTATAATGCTTCCCAGAGACCACTCTGAGAAACTGCTCTGAGGCAACCCACAAACTCTAGGTGTCTGATAAGAAATAGCAAGTGAGAATCTCTGGGCAAAAAGAAAAAGAAGAGCCAATTCAATATATTCAGGCTTTCAGGATACCACAGATGGATTTTCTCAGCATGCCAATGGTGTGGAACAGAAGGTTACCTTTTGAAGACTGTAGACCAGTGAGCATGGGCACAGTAATCACCCATGCACACCAGCTTTCCTGGAAGTAGTTACATGGCGAGCCACCTGCTTCACATCAAGTAAAAATACAATGAAAGAGACCCCCAAACTTCCCCTGGGTGAGAAATGCACTCGCTATGGAGTAAAATAAAGAGCTGCTTTGTGGATAAGCGCTCTTTTGTGCCTACCCAATCCTGTAGAACCTGTAGGCCCTGATACTGAACCCTTCTTAAGGCCAAAGAGGACAGGTTCTTAAAAGGTGAAGATAAGATCACACAAAGCCTAACAGTAGACATGAGCTTTGAAATTTCATGTATAGTCATTTTGTTATTGATCTGGTATGTATCTATCCACACAGCTTTTTGGATATTAAAACAGCAAAATACTTTTTAAACAGTTGGTATCCAACAGCTGCCCCCGGCCCATCAATATAATAAGAGCTGGATTTCGCAGTGATCCAGTAACCAAAGAGTTGGTGTCTGGAGCAGTGGGGGATCTCTAGCTCCAGCACTATGGCCTGGGGCCACTAAATTGGTCAGCGCTCATGTGGTACCAGTCATTAAATGTTATGAATATCACTGCTGTGTACCTGTGTGCTAAAATCTTAGAAGAGGGGCCAAGTGGGTCTGCCCACCAAACTGTTAGAACTTTTTCCATTGAGGTGCCACAAGGGCTCACTCTGCCTGCTTTTCTGCTGGAGGCATTCCTACTGGGCAAAGTAAGTCCACAAAGCTGGTGCCCCAGGGCATTCTGTCCCCAGTGCTGGTATCCAGAAAGTTCACCTCTGCCAGGTATGCTGGGACTAGACCCAGGCACCCAGACTCTCTCCGTGTCATTCCTCTTTGGGCTTGTTTTCTTTCTTCTTCACCCTGCCTAAACTCATAGAAGAGATTGCTGGAATTTAGAGGAAGCCAGGGAAGAATTCTCTGGTGCAAAGAAGCAGTCTTGGTGAGACAAATGGCCTTTCATATTCCCTGGGGCACTGTTTCAAAGCAACCAACACAGATGTACGACTTTGGAACAAACATGAATCACCAACCAGACACCAGCCCCAGTCACAGCAAAATTAGCAGGCAGACATCACAATACGTCCCACAGATCCAGGGAGTGAGGGGGTGTGCTCAAGGGGGAGACTGAGGACAGACCTAATGAGCAAAACGAATATACCACACGAACTGTAATGCAATTAGGAAGAAAACTGAATCTGCATCGGAGAAACAAACACATCAAGGGGGCCATTATTTATTTAGGGTAATTTTTTGCCTCTGCTTTAATCAGGACATACATTTTACCTTTAGGTTTCTTTAGATAAAAAAACATATAAGATTAATTTAAGAATGCTGTGTAAAACATGGACAAAAGAGAAAAGAAGAGCTTTATTACTAGCACTGTAGTATTTTTCCATCTGAGTATTCTTTTCTTCCAGGTTTGAATCTTGATTTTTTAAATAAGGTTTTATATGCTGAAGTTTTCAGAATTATCATTTTCCATAGGCTCCTTAATAATTCATCCAATACCTGTACTGCAATTTTCTTTTTTTACTGTTTTTCTTACCTTTGGTCATCATATTTATGATTCTGAGTACCGTTGCAGTTGATAACTTTGAGCTCTAGCTACTTTAACATTTCACTGATGTCTTATAGAAGTTTCAGGTAGTTTACAAAAGAGCGTCACTCACAGGTTTCTGGATATTTGAGTAGGACATATACCTGCCTGGAAGAGATTGCCCAAATCCAACACGTGGACTGAAGCAGTAATGAAAGTGGCCTTCCTTCTAGGATCAGAGACCCCGCTCTCCCAGTCCTGTTTTCTGATCTCCAGGATTCTGTGTGCTGCCTCCTCACTTGGATCTGTCTGCTTCTCTCTGCCGCTGTTGACCTCCTTGCACTGAATCAATGGCTTGTTGTCCAAGACCTAACATTTTAACAACTTTATTATGTTTTGTATCTAGAGTTCTCAGTTCCTCAGGGGCATAGTGGCAGATGACACCATATCTAATAAGTGATGCTCCTTGTAACTGGAATACCCTTCCCACTGCTGTCTCCAATAAGACATCACCTTCTATATGCAGGTCAGTTCACCTCTCCAGCTAGTCCTATTAGACATATCAATGGAGATACATACTTCTCATCCATGCTCCCCAGTATTGCTTTACCACAGTACAATGGTCCCTTAGTATCTGTGGAAGATTGGTTCCAGGACTCCCTGTAGACAACAAACTCCACAAATGCAGATGCTTATATACCTTATATAAAATGGCATAATATTTGCATATAATATGTATACATCCAACTGTATATTTTAAATCATCTTTTGATAACATAATACCTAATGCAATGTAAATGCTATGCAAATAGTTGGTGTACTGTATTCTTTAGGGAACAATGATAAAACATAGTCTATACATGCTCAGTATAGATGTAATTTTTTTCAAATATTTTCCATCTGTGGTCAATTGTAACTACAGAACTCAGAATGCAGAGGACCAAGCATTTTACCAAGGTACTTGTGCTTCTCTGTTTAATTCTCCATTTATTTAGCTGCCTCCCAATAGATTGTTATATCAACAGAGAAACATTACTCATTTTATGCCAGGCATCTCTGTCAGAGCCTTGTAAATAGTAGGCCTTCAAAAAAGGGAAACTGAACAATTTAAAGAATAATGTAACTTATCCCCCAATTTTTTCCTCCTATTTCCTTCTTCCTGATTCCCAGCTCTCACCTCAATTCCCACTCACACAGATTTCCACTGTTTCCTTCAAATGAGTCCATAGAGATGTGGCTTTAATTTATTTTATTGGCCTTGTGAGACAGTGATCTAAATATAAAATTTAAAAAAAAATTAAAACACAGCTGTGTTCTCCCTGAGCAAAACAAACCTGCATAGAAACATCACTAGCTAAGTACATGAGATGGTGACATGTTTATACCAACCACCATCCTGGAAAGGGCCTCTATGCCTGCTTCTGCCTGCCTTCTCCTCATCTCTGTTTTTCAGTAAAAGTAGGAACATTCCCTTCCCTACACCTTCTCTCCTGATGATCTGCATTGCCCAGGAATCCCTGCAAAGCCAGCGCAGGCTGGTGACTGGAAGGAAGGAGCCAGCAGATGGCACAAGACTGCCACTGCTTCCTCGGACTACAGAGCCTCCAATCTGAGCAGGTGGGGCAGCTCTGCAGTCTGGGAGGGAGAAATAGGACGGAAGCTTCTTCCTAAGCCTGGGAGGAAAAATCAGGGATAAAGAACAGAACCACAAGACGCACATGAAACCTTTGATTAAACTAGGAGAAGCTTTACCTCCAAGAATTCAAGCTAAGCCAGGTGGTTGCAGAATTGCCTGCAATTGTCCCCAGGGTGGTTGTTTCCTGATCCCCAATTACAGCACAACCCCAATTTCTGTAACAAAGACTCATGAAGCAACATCCTAGGAATAATTCATTTCTAAACCAGTGGAGATTTTTCTTTTTCAACTCAGCCATTCTCTAGGTGAGTTTCTTTGGCTTAATCTAACAAACAGCCCCACTGAAAAGACTGTAGACTCTACAAAAGAGATTTAAACTCCTAGTTCAGCAGAGCGTCTCACAGCCGTTTGGGGAGAGAGCTCTGCTGTCTTGAGTTTGCTTTTCTTTCTTAAAAATGACTTGCTAAGTACCTTCTACATCATTGAATTCTCATAGCAATTCCAGTGGGCCAGTTCTCTTTGTCCTGTTTCAAAAAAGGAGAAGATGGAGGCTCGAAAATACATTTCATCTGAGAAATCCTGAAGTGTGGCCTCTTTTCATTACACCCTGAAATCTATGCCCAGATCCTTTCCTCCACATCCCCTCGATCTCTTCTTGATCTCAGAATTTGCCATCTTGTCCTGTATTTCTCAGTTTAGTTCTCTCTTGTGACCTCCTTGAAGCAGGAACTAAGCCTTAGTTCATTTCCCATGGCCTAGAGCTGAGTCTCACACCTGAAAGCACACACAAATACTTGTGAACTCAATGTGGGGACCTCACAGTTTACATATTTCATATGACAAAAAAAAAAAAAAAGCCAGCATCATTTGGATTAAACACCTTTGAAGGCCACAGTGGAATTCCTAAGTAGAGCCACTACAATCTCATCTTTGATCCCCTACACCACCTTCCCTGCATATCATAGGAGGCTTATCCCAAGAGTTTTTGCAGATGAGAACTGTTTGTGTCTATAATAAGTTGTGTTTGTTGGTAGATTATATGTGTTGGAGTGGTGTTATAAATTCTGTTTCTTTAATGTCCTATTAGAAAATATTTCCCTCAATTATGCTTTCAAACTAACATCTTAAGATGCTTATCATTTTGATAAAAATAAATAACCATTTACCCATTTACTAATATACTTACAATGGCCATCACCTCAATATGCTATCTGATCCCTATCAAATGGGAGCTGGATAGGGACATGTGTTTTCCCTATAATGACAATGACCCATCTTTATAAAACTAATGGCTGCAGGTAGCAGCTAGTCCTAATTTTTAATAAAGGACTTAACTATGCAGAAACACAGCCAGAATGATGAAGAGCCCATATCCTAGCTGAAGGCAGACACAACTTCTTTGGTCATAGCTACAGAAGAATCTTGCTTTTCTTTTATGACTTTCCCTCCACAAACCAGGAAGGAGAACTCTGAAGTTCAGCTCATCTGAATTCTAGAAACAGCTGCCATCACTTTCTTTTCTTCCCAGGGGTTTTGAAAATTACATTCATGGCAAAAGTACCAAATGCTTTTCCACAGAAAGCCTTAACCAGAGGCAGCCTTGGAATGCTGAAGAGCTCTACACACGGGGGATCTAGCCTCAAAATTGCTGCTGTGAGGAGCAAAGTGAAATGAAACAGACTCACTGTCCCCTGGCCCCTCATCCCCCCCACCACACCTCAGTTGTTTGGCCACTGAAATAAAGCTGTGGGATAGATTTCTAAGATAAGACATCTTACAGACATTTTGGAGATAAAGATTGGTTCTCAAGTGTGGTTTTCTGTTAATGGTGATGATCATTCACTCATTCAATAAATAATAATAAAGCACCCACTCTGAAAACAGGCACTGTTCTTGACCTTTGAATAGAGCAACATACAAGATAGAAAATGTCCCCATGAGGGGTAAACACATAATCAAATAAAATAACTTCAGATAATGATAAATGCTATGAAGACAATAAAACCCAACAGCATGGTAGAGACAGATAGGCAAAAGAATGCCTCTCTAAGATGGGGTGATCAGCAGGTCTGTACAGCCACATGGTTGCATATTGCCCTACACCAGGAACACCATCCGTCTTTCTCAGATGGTGTCATTTGAGTTGAGATCTGATGGAGGTAGTGGTAAATGTTGTCCCGGGATCATTTCTATACCCCCTTTACCCAAAGAATTGAGTCAGATGAGACTTAGGTTTGAATTTCATACCAGTTGTGAAATTCATGATTTAATTTTCTCCATCCCTACCTTCCTTTCTGAGTTATTTGCTCCATCTCATACAGCTGTATCTGTATTGATATCTGGTATTTATTTGTCTCTACCACAGTACTTGTCCAGTATACTTCTTAATTTGCTCCAAAGGGGTGTGTTCCCTTAGTTATCACTTGAAATCTTTCTTGGGGTATAAATATTTCACCAAAGAAATGGGAGAACCAAAGTAATACAAATGCCTGATCTTTATAATGAGGTGATAAGATAAAGGCCATTTTTAAAATGCTTTGCTTTTAATGCTTGAGAGCATATCTTGGTGTGAACCTTTATTAATGTCATGTTGTGCTGTCCTATGTCATACTATTTAGTGCACAAGGAAAATAAGACCAAAAGTAAAGAATCCTCTTTCATAAGAACATTATTTATAACACATTTTTTAAAAAATGCTTTGTCCTTCTATTATCGTGTTTAAAAAATGTTTTCAGGAGTGAGAATTTTATAAATAAGTACATGTTTCTCTCTTTTTAAAAAATTTTTGTTGTAGATGACACAATACTTTTATTTTATTTATTTATGTGGTGCTGAGGATCAAACCCAGTGCCCCATGCATGTGAGGCAAGCACTCCACCACTGAGCCACAACCAATTTCAGCCATATTGAGGCTGAAATTTCATAGACTCACTCTCAAATTTTCATCCACTAAAACCCCTTAAGGAATGTGATAGATCCTAATAGTGACAATCACTGTCTATAGGACAGTTATTCTCAGGAAAGAAATTATCCTAATAAGAATAATTTTGGGTGGGAATGTGCTTCTTATGCAGACATTATAAAGGGTGGAGGGTACAATTTGTGTTTCTTTTCCCCAGTATACACTGTGGGTATACACATTATCCTACCAAATCAATATTTTTCAGACTATATTTTCCACTTAAAAAAAAGCTGTTGTAAGAGATATTCAAGTACTCTCTTAACAAGATATAAATATTCCAATTTATAAGTTAAGTAGCTTTACCAATGACAAAATCAATTAATTAAATAAAACATTCATTGAGTGCCAGTTTCCAGTAGCTCATAGGCAATTGGGCACATGAGAACAATCTAGAAAAACTAGATGTTTTTCAACCCATCATGGGTTCAAGAAATTGCTTCTTTCTTTTATAAGTTCTCATATACCATGGAGAATTCAGTTTTAGAAATAAGTTTAAAATCAGTGTCTAAACTATTTGATATAAATGGTCATTTGGCCTCTGTTTTTAATATGCCAGTGATGGGGCCATGTTAACACCACAAGACGTTAGTTTGATTATTGGATTGATTTAATTCTTTAAGAATGTATTTTAGATGTCCCCCTGCTAGTTCCCCTTTCTTTTTCCCATGTGACTCACCCTGATTCTCCCTCATTGTGTGAATGCAGTGACCACTTACTCAGTTACAAAACAGAATCATCAATAATTTTACTTTGTCCTTACCCCCTTTCCCTTTCAGTTGCTTGACATGTGCTGTCCATCTTATACCAAAACTATACCCTTCTCTCCATCTCTGCCCACCATTGTTTCAAGGTATTAAAACCTTCACCTGGCCAAGAGTCTCTGGCTATTGATCTCCCTGTTACCACTCCTCTCCATGCTCTGTGCTCTTCTTCACGGAACAGCAAGACCAGGCTTCAAACCCCAAATAAAATCCTGATATTGCCCTTAGAATAAAATCCAAACTCTTTTCCATAGACTGCAAATCCCCCCATAATCCAGCCCTGCCACCTCTGAACCTCCTCTTACACCATACTGCTCTCTGCTCAGTATAAGTCAGCTTCAGGGACTTATTTTCTGTTTCAGAAATGTTCAGATCATTTCCCATTTTGGCAATGGCATGTGTGTGTTTCATTTACTAGTATATCGTCTTTGCTTCTAACAGAACCTGGCTCATAAAAAGTACTGAATAAGTATTTGTTGAAAGAATGAATAAATAGTAATCTCTCTGCTTCTTTTCCCTTTTGTATCTATGCGGTTGCCTTATGCTCATTCTTTTAGCCTTGGATGAAGTCACGAACTAAAAACTTTCTTCCCCAACACATTATTTAAGTAGGTCTTCTTTTTATTGCAGCATCTATTCTAGCTTTTGACTATATTTATTTGCCTTTTTAAAAAATAGTCTTCCTTTGTTATAAGACTCTATGCCCTATGAGTCCTTCTGTTGTGTTTTCCAATGCATTAACCATAATGCCTTGCACTTGTCTAAGAACCAATGTCTGTTCAGTGCATTAATGAATGGATCGTTGACTGTGTGAGAATAATAAACACCAGCAATTACCTCAGTGATTCACTACAGACCCAGCTTATTCTTATTTTTCACAAGCATTTTTTCATTTGGAGAGGGAATCATTTATTTCTTAACATTTGGCCAGCTCTAACATCAAACCTAAGAAACTCAAAATTAAAATATTAGTTGGGCTGGGCATGGTGGTGCACACCTGTTATTCCAGCAACTCTGAGGTTAAAGCAGGAAGATTCAAGTTTGAGGCCAGCCTCAGCAACTTAGCAAGACCCTCAGCAATTTAAAGAGACCCTTTCTCAAGATAAAAAATAAAAAGGGATGGGGATGAAACTCAGTAGTAAAGCTCCCCTGGGTTCAATCCCCAGTACAAAAAAAAAAAAAAAATCAGTTGGTGTAAAATATTGTCACAGATTTAAAATATTTTTTTTGTGTTATAACTCTGGGCTGCTTTCAGGAAATGAGACTGGTTTTCAGATCAAATTTCAAGTCATCGGCCTTTCTGATTGAACTTCAAGGTGGTGGTGTTCTACATCAAGGACACATTCCCAGTCGTAGGTCTGTAAAATGGTATTAACATTTCAAGAACTTTGTATTTAAAAACAATAATTTATATTCTTTTGAGAATGAATAAGCCATATAACTCATTTTTGGTTGAGGTAGGATGGGGTGGAAGGAGTGGTAATAAACTCAAATAATAATCATAAAATTGGAAATCAATACCTCTGCCTCCGGTCTACATAGCACTTAATAGTGTTTACGTCAGTTAACATCTGGCCTCCAAATGTTATCAGTCTTGAACACTGCACCTGCAGACAGCCTGGCATTTGGATCTTAAATATGTTCTTCTGGGAGGCAGGGCGGGTGAGAGAAGGGGGAGAAGAGAAAGTAGAGGTGAAAAAATGAGATCCCAGAATCATTACTCCTTTACTTGGGCAATGAAGCATAGAAAAGCTATACATTTTTTTGTCCTTAAAGGTATTGAGCACATACAATGTGCCCAACCAAGGGCCAGCATTTGGGAGACATTACCTCATTTCATTGCTATAATGACTTTGGGAGGAAGGAAAGAACTTGTTTTTATGAATATGAAAACTGAAGGTCAAAGGTATGAATAACTTGCTGACAGTCACTCAGCTGTTTAGCAAGAGCCTGGGTTTAAATCCAGTTTGAATAGATACATTAACAAATTGATCATCTGTAAACATCTGTTCTGTCTGTCTTCTTGTTACTACAGATAAATGAACACAGTTTTATTTGAAGACAGTTCCTCTGCTCTGATTGCTGCCCTTTCTCTCTCACACGGACAGTGCTCCTGCGGCAAGTTTGCTCTCTCCTGCATCAACATTTTCCATTTTGCACATCAGCAAACAATCAAACTATGAAGACTTAAACCTAAAACAAGCCAACCCACAAACAAAAATATAACAGCTTGGTGCTGGGACTGTAGCTCAGCGGTAGAGCGCTTGCCTCGCATATGTGAGGCCCTGGGTTCGATCCTCAGCACCACATACAAAGTAGTAAAATAAAGACATTGTGTCCATCTACAACTAAAAAAAATTTTAAAAAATTAAAAAAAAATATAACAGCTCAAAAGATGTCCATCAACCATGTAAATGTCAGAAAGATTCATCACCAGCAAACCAAAGTGCCAGAAAATATAAAGGAAATCCTTCAGGCAGAAGAAAAATGATACCAGATGGAAACTTCATTCTACACAAAGGAATGACGCTTATCCCCCTTATTATTAAAATCTCTTTAAAAGATAATTTACTGCAAAGTAAAAATATTAATAATGTATTGTGAGATTAAAAACATATGTAGAAGTAAATCGTATGACAACAAGAGCAGAAAGGACGAGGATGGAGAAATACAAGTATATTGTGGGAAGATTCTGATATGACATGTGAAGTGGTGTAAGAGCACTTGAAGGTAGATTTCAATAAAATAAGATTTACACTAAATATCCCAAATTAACCATTAAGAAATACAAAGGGTTATAGTTAAGAAACTAACAAAAAAGAAAATGGTAGCATAAAATATTTTCAAATGTTAAATTAAATTAAACTTTTCAAACTGTTAAATTATATTAAATTATGCCTTCATACTTTGAATCCTTATATAATGAACTACAGTCCAATTCAATGCTAAACAATCTGAAAGGCTAACTTAGGATTATACTTTTATAACAAATAACAGGGTCTTAGCCAATTACAGCAGCTGAAACTCAATCAATCACAGGCTGTCAAATGATTAGGCCATGTTCAAACAAGGCAAATGCCAACCTATAACCAATCAGGCTGTTTCTGCACCTAACTTCCATTTTCTGAACAAAAATACTGCCTGCCCACATTATAGAGTGAAGCTCTCTGAAGCTTTTCTGGTTTTGAGGGTTGCCTCATATGCAAACAAAACTAACTTTCCTTCCTTCCTTCCTTCCTTCTTTCCTTCCTTCCTTCCTTCCTTCCTTCTTCCCTCCCTCCCTCCCTCTCTCTCTCTCTCTCTCTCTCTTTCTTTCTTTCTCTTTAATTTTCTTTCTTCTATTATTGGTTCTTTTTATTTATACATGACAGTAGAATCCATTTTGACATAATTATATAAGCATGGAATATATCTTGATCTGAATTAAAACAAATAATTCTTTCAACAGTTACACTGTATTAATGAGTTTAAATTTTTTCCTTTTAACAGAACAGATAAGATAAATAAAAAACAAATGACCACATGGAGGATTTAAATCTGACCATGGCAATAAATCTCTCTATATAAATGGTTTAAATAAGAGCATTAAAAGATGGACATTTTCAAGATGGATACAGATAGTATGCCCTGACAATAATGTTGCTTATAATAGGACACTTTAAATACCAAGACACAAAGAATTAGAAGGAAAGGAATGAGAAAAGATATATCATGATGACACTAATCAAGAGAAATCCAGAATGGCAATATTTACATGGACAAGTAGATTTCAAGGCCAAAATAGTAGCCGGTTTGAAAAGATCAGTATGATAAAGGAGTTGATTCATGTAGCAGATATAACATTCCAAATATTTATGTACCTAAAAACATAAATACAGAAAGTGAAAACTGAAAGGGGAATTTGAAATCAAAAGGGGAAATAAGAAAATCCATAAGCATAACCTCATTAATAAATAAATAGAAAGTCAGTAAGTTTATAGAAGACTCGAACATCATGATCAAGTTAACACTGATAGAACATAACACCTAACAGTAGCTGAATACAGATTTTCTTCAGGTGTTCATGGAACATTACCATGATAGGTGATATTCTAGGGTATAAAACAAGTTTGAATAAATATACAAAAATATACAAAATATACAAAAATCCAAAATTGTTCTCTAAGCAGAGTAAAATTAAATCAGAAGTCAATAATAGAAAGGTCTCTGGTAAAGACCCATGTATCCAGAAACTAAACATATTCTAAATAACTCATGGGTCAAGACAAAAATCAAAAAGGAAATTAACAGTATTCTGAACTGAATGGAAATGAAAATGTTATGTATCAAAATTTTTGAAATGCAGCTAAAGTAGTATTTACAGGGAAATCTATAGCACTAAATGCCTTTATTAGAAAATAATTTAACAATTGACTTCAAAATCTCACTTAAGAAATTAAGGAATTAAGACAAAATTAATCTGAAGCCAAAGTGGTGAAAAATAAAACCAAGAGTTGGAAATAAATACATCCAGAGAGAAAGAGAACAATGAAGTCAAATAGGTTCTTTGAATGATTAATAAAACTCATAAACCTCTAGTTGGATTTTCAAAAGAAAAAAAGGATGCACATTACCAATATCAGAAATGAGAAGGGAGACAGCAGAATAGACTCTCAAGATTTTATGAAGATAGTAAAAAAAAAATCTCTTTAGGCCAGTAAATTTGACAACTTTTATGAAAAGGATAAATTTCTTGAAAAGATACAAACTTCCAAAGTTTACTCAAGAAGAAAGAGATAATATGAACAGATTCATATCTGTTGAAGTTGAATTTTAAAGTTTAAAACATTCCCACAAAGAAAACCACATGCGAGGGGCTGGGATTGTGGCTCAGTGGTAGAGTGCTTGCCTTGCATGTGGGACGCAGTGGGTTCGATCCTCAGCACCACATATAAATAATAAATAAATAAATAAATAAATAAATAAAGGTCAATCAACAACTATAAAACAAAAGAAAGAAAGAAAACCACATGCAAACATTTAATGAACTTACAGTGGTTCTCCCAAACTTTCAGAGCACCGAGGAGAATACTTCACAACTGATTACATCAGGTCAAGATTTCTTTGATAACAAAAATCAGAGAAAGACAACCTCATAAAAGAACTTCAGATAATATCATAACACAGGTGGAAAAAATATTAGCAAAACTGTAGCAAATGAAATCTAGTAATATATAAAGAAGATGACATATTTTGATCAAGTAGAGCATATCTAAGAAATACAAGGGTGTTATAAGACTCAAAAATCAAGGAATGTAATTCACCATATTAAAGACTGAAAACCAACCAACCGACAGACAGACAAACAAACATGATCATCTCAGTAGATATACAAAAAGTATTGAACGAAGTCCAACATCTGTTTCTGATAAGAACTTTCAGAAAACTAACAGAAGAACAATTCCTCAGGTAAACAATGTTTACCAATTCCATACGTAAACAACATCTATGAAAAACCATCAGTGAATATCATATTTTGATGAAAGAATGAATTATTTTCCCCTAAAATATAAGAATGTATGTTCTTAACACCTTAGTCTACATCTCACTGAAGGCTCTAATCAGTATGTAAGGCAAGAAAAAGATATAAAAACATCCATACTAGAAAGGCAAAAGTTAAATTGTTTTTACAAAGAGATGTTATGATTGGTTATATAGAATTTCCTTGTAGCTTTGTTATAATGAAAAGCAGGATATAATGCGAATGTAGCAGGTGAATGAATATACAAATTGCAATGTATCCTGATAATGGAATACCCTTCAGTAACAAGAAAGAAGGAACTGTTAATACCTGCACTAATATGGATGAATCCTGAACTAATTATGCTGAGGGAAAGCAGGGAGATTGAAAAGAGCAGTTTCACTTATATGAAATTTATATAAAATCCTGAAAAATAAAAGTGATATTTAGTGACAGAAAGAAGACTGGTTTCCTGATTGTAAGCAGGACAGTAGTAGGAAGAGGTGGCAGGGGTTGCAAAGGGACATTTGGGGGTTTGATGAATATATTATTATCTTGAATGTAATGATAGTTTTATGAGAGTAGTATATATGTCCAAATTAATATACTTTAAAAAGTGCATCTTTTGCATGTCATTGATACCTCATTAAAGATGTTTTTAAAGAAAGCCTTGTGATTATTTTATGTGACTTTCCATCTAATGTTCAGTTTGGAGTACCTTTTTCAATACAAAACTCTTCCAGTTGTCATTCAAGAGGTAAGAAATATTGGTGAGGGTATAAAGAAAATGAGATCCTGTAATTTTTGATGGGAATGTAGATGGCTACCACCATTATGAGAAACAGCATGGGAGTTCTAAGGAAATTGAAAATAGAACTACCATATGACCTGACAATCCCTCTTCTGAGTATATACCCAAAGGAGAGAAAATCACCACCTTAAAAAATCTGCATTCCCATGTTTTCAGCAGCACTGTGCATGATCACCAAGAAATGAAAACAGCTTAAATGCATTAAAAAATGAGAACCTGCCATCTGTTATAACATGGGTGGACCTGGAGGACTTTTCAGTAAATGAAACCTAAGTAAGACACAAAAAGAAAAATACTGCATGATTACATTCATATTTACAACATATATTTTAAATATGAGAATAGACACATTCTCTAAGTATTGTGGAGTGGAAAAGCTCAAATAGGGATGCGTTGCAGGGAGAGGGACTGGGGAGATACAGGTCAAAGAATATAAAATAAGCAGATATGTAGGATGAACAAGTCTAGATATCTAAAGCACAACATGAAGACTAAAGTTAGTACATTTTTTTCCCATATTAGGGATTTTTGTTAAATAAACAGGTTTTGGTTGCTCATCACCAAAATAATAGATATGTTAATTTGCTTCACCGTAGTAACCATTTTACTATCACATATATCTGATAACATTATGTATAAACTCCAAACAGACACAGTAAAATTCATTAAAAAATATAAAATACAAACATTCAATCTCTGCAAAACAGCAATAAGTATTAAATGCAATGGCTCCAGAATACAATCTAGAACTTTTTTAAGAAGGTGCTTTTATTGCTGTCTTCATTTCCTCAATACCTATATTCTTCTCAACACACTACAATCAGGATTTTGACAGCACTTCAGAAGTCCTTCTGATCAAGATTAACAGTGTCCTACATCTTGTTCCAACCAATGGTCAATTCTCAGTCTTCATCTTCCTCAAACGTTGGGAATATTTGATCCAAGTTATCCTTCTCTTTATTTGGCTTTCAACATATTACCTTCTCCCAGTTTTTTTTTCCTATTTCATTGGCTTTCCTAGGTTTTTAATCTTTCCCAGACTCTAAAAGTTGGAGAGTCCCTGGGCTCAGCTCTCTTTTGTGTATGCTCATTTCTGAGGTGATTTTTTTTTAATATTTTTTTTAGTTGTAGATGGACACAATATATTTAATTTTTTATGTGGCGCTGAGGAGCGAACCCGTGCCTCACGCATGTGAGGCAAGCGCTCTACCACTGAGCCACAATCCCAGCCCTCCAAGGTGATTTTGATCATTGTTCACCAATGACTCCCAAGTGTGATTAAAACAGTGAGAAGTATGGGTTGATCCAGCTAGACAGACAAAGCCAACACACACAAACTCCAACAAGAGTAAAGACAGTTCAAAGGATAAAGCTTAGAAAGTGTGGTGTGGATGCCAGGTACTGCCTGAGAGGTACCCAGACTTTGTTCCTAGGGTATTCCAGGCACTGTCTGCTGGGCTTTTGTGCATAACTGTCCTTAGCTCTGGAAGTAATCTTATGTAAAATGCATCCAGTTCCCATAAAACTACTTAGCATTGATTTTGCATCTGAAGAGTTTCAGAAACATCAACATCCAAAAATAAATGGTATTGTGATTCTATTAGAGCTCAAGCAAAGTCTCCAGGCATTGCCATTATTTTTAGAAATTAAATCTTCCTGTAATTTAAACCAAATGCTGCTGAGCAGGTCACAGCTTGCCCTTCATCAGGTTGGGCAGTTCCCCAAATGATAAGGTAAGGAGGAACCAGGCAGGTTTGAAGGACGGCCTGGCCATGACAGTATTCTTAGGGAACTGTGACAATCCTTAACCTGGCACTTGGCTCTTGGGTGCAGTATGAAAAGCTTAAATCACTATGACAGGCTTCAGTGTTTCTTTCCAAAGCAATCTTCGTAAAAGGGATATGGGAGCAGTGTTTTGAAGTGGACAGAGGAGTTCTTCCTTTTGGACCTATGAATTTGTTTTCCTCTTCAATTATCAATTGCTATTGAGATTTCCATTCTGCAAAGGGCAGTGTTACTTTGCAAATCCATCTTTTTCATAACAGGAGCGGTGACTATCTCGCAATCTAAGCACTTGAGAAAACACATTAGCAAAGCATTCCTTTCAACTGCTTCCCCTACAAGCTTGCCCTTGGTTTCACTCACAGTTAAGAGTCATTTTCATTATTGATTTATTCAATAGAGTCATCCTTGAATACTTCTTAGTTCTATTAATAATGCTACTTCCTTGTTTTATATTTTCACAACCAATCCTATCAAAATGGGTTTCCTCTTTAATATTCAATTATCTTAACTTACTGGTAAATCACCCAGACTAACCAAAACACCACTTTGAGTAATCAAAAGAACAGAGGACTCTTCACACAATGTTTCTGACCCACATATCTCTGACTCACAGATGGAGGTACTGTTTTCTCTGCCACCTCAATAGTATGGCATTACTTGGATGAATAAAAACCACCACCTTAAGCAGTCTAGCTGTATTTATTGTCAATTCCTTCTCAATTTTATCAGTGAGTCACTTAACTTTTTCACTATTCTTCCATTTTCTTTTTTTTTTTAAGATTTTATTCTGAAGTATGACTCTAGCATTCTCTAGACAAGGAAACCATAATACTCATTCCATTTCCCATGCTGGTTTCATAATTTAGAAACAATTTTAACATAGCATTGGGAGATGCTCAAGGTCATTTCTTACTTAACATAAGTAGCAGCAACTTCTATTCTTACCAGGAAAATTGATTTGTAGATGACTGATTTTCTACTTTGTCTATTTAAAGGCTAGCAATTCTTCTGATGCACAAACTGTAAGTCCCAATATTATCTTGGAAAAATTACCATAACAGAAAAGGAAACAAAACTGATAAATTTCCCTTAGTAGGATCCTGAGGTAGGATTATCATGTTTGCTTGGTATAAAGGTAATGCTTAAAAGAAAATTTTAAGTTGGAGCACAAAACACAAAGTGCCATTTAACTCTCCATATCAAAACCTCTAATTTATCACCAGTGTTGACAAAAGAAAGTTCAAATGCCTTTGCCTAATAGGCAAGCTTCTAATGGTAGGATGTGAACTTGACTTTCTAAGCTTCTGTGCTGCCATTATTTACCTACACTTTAACCAACTCTCCCAGAGCTATGTCAACTCATTTTTTATCTATGTTCTTCCTTTTACTAGACTTTCTGTTCTTCTAGAAAATTTTTCTTGGCATCCCACAAATAAAAATCCAAGTGTGAGCCAGGGTCTTGGGTGGCAGGTGGAAAGCCATGAATTAGGGGACATATAGCAACCCTAAGTGGGAGTGACTACTTAGAAACTTCTAGGCTTGCCTTTGTTCCCAAAACCATTAAGAAATATGCAGTTACCCAGGGCATCCTATAGATAGTAGGAAATAACTGTCTTGGGAAATACCTTGTTAGAAGTACTTTAATATAATGAGTCAGGCAAAGGCTTTGCATTGAGGCCCTAGGTTTTTAATGGAAGTCCAGCCAGTTGCTTGCTAAGGGGACTTGGATGAAACATAGTCCCTTCATATATAAATAGTAATGAGAGAGAAAGGTAAAAGACTGCTATGAGGGGGCTGGGGTTGTGGCTTAGTGGTAGAGCACTTGCCTAGCATGTGTGAGGCACTGGGTTCGATTCTCAGCACCACATATTAATGAATAAAATAAAGGTTCATCAACATCTAAAGAAATATTAAAAAAAAAAAAAAGACTGCTATGAGGACTAAATCAAACAAAATGTGTAAAGATTTAGATGCTCAGCTCTTCAGTTGTCCAGGCTAGCCATGCCAGCACTGGAAAAATGTGATAGAAAAGAAATGGCAGTACGGTTTATTTAGACAGAGGGCCTGAGATTTTGCCCTTACCCCTCCATTCCCTGAAATATATGTCCCAAGATCTGTAAATACCACAGAGTGGGCCCTAACGTTCTCATGTGGCCAGGGAAGCTGCTAAGGAGGGGAATTTAACAGAAGTGAGGAGGTCTAAGTCATGAAGGAGTGGTGGCCATCCTGTAATGTAGGCTCCAGGAAGGACAGCCCAAAGCCAGGAAGCTGGGTAGATTTCTGGACACTCAGGGATTTAGGAGGAGCCAGTGTATGGCAGGCAATGAGATAGCTTCCCCCATAGGCTCACAAGATCATTGACTTCTACTCTCCCTTGAAGGCAGGAGTGGCCTAGTGATTAACTCTGGCCAATGGGATATAGACAAAAGTCTTTGGGGAAAAGACTTTTCAATAACTAGGAAAGTACATATGAATTTACATTTTCATATGTTAATATATGGTTGAAAATCAGCCATATCAGATAGTTCAACCTATAGAAAACAAACCTGAGTAGCTAGAAAAATTTCTTATTTGTTCTGTGTCTTCCTCTTTTTTTGTGCCTGGGATAGAGAACTTGATGCATAGACAATCAGTAGCAATATTATGGCTTTGAGATAAGCACCAGGATGGTGGAAAAAGATTAAATGACTTTGAATTTTTGGTGGCACCACAGTGTGATGTAAAGCCTTAGACTAACTACTGAAGTCTCATTGCATAAGACAAATACAGCCCTACTGGTTTAGACATTAAAGTAGGGTAGCTTATATTGCAGCTGAAAACAACCTTAAATGATGCCAAGGTGCTGAGTCTGTGGGAAGAGGACCAGTGGACCTTCACTAGATGGAAGGAGAAACTGGCTTCGGGGAGTATAGTACCTCTCAGAATGAGCAAACCATCTGAATAGAAACAACCCTGATGCTGCCTCTGAAGGGAAGAGGGTAAGATTAAAAGGAAGAGATAGGAGGTAAAGGAGGAGTACTAGGAGAGCTTCGATTTTAAACAGTGTGGTCAGGCTACCAAAGCAAGATATCAAGGAGGATATCTGGATATTTGAGTGTCAGGCTGAGGAAACAGCAAAGTATAGAGGCAACCATGCACCTGGGATGTTGGGATAACAGCAAGTAGGCCAGTGTGGCTGCAGCAGAGTGAGGGCAAGAGTAGCAAAAGATAATGGCCAGGGGTAACACAAAGCCATTTCACATGAAGTTCTATAAAGCATGTGTGAGAAAGGCAGGGACCAACATGGATTACTAAGTGTTACAGCTGAGCAATCAGAAGACCCAGGATGGCATCACCTGTGATAGGGAAGACAGCAGAAGGAGGTTTGCATCTGGGGGCAAAGATCAGATCATGTTAAGTTCGAGATGACAGATGTCAAAGAAGAGATGTCAAGGATGCAGCTAGATATAAAAAATCTGGATTTCAGTGGAGATTCATATATTTAGGTTCATTGAAATGTTTCCTAGATGGATGTTGGGGTAGTCTGTGCAGGTATGCACATTCTGAAATGTGAAACGTAAACTGTGTTGGCATTAATCTGTTTCCAGTCTCCTACAGACTGATTTAGTGAGAGTGCTGATGTGATGTTTTGGTGAGGATCAGGTCAACTGATGTACACAAAGGGCATATTTCAGAGTAGATCTTCAATAAATAGTACCTAATATGTATTGTGTGTTCATATCTTTCCAGACATTTTGTTAAGCACTGTGCATAAATTAACTGATTTAATCTTCATCATCAACCTAACAAGGCATACAATATTTTAACTTCACTATATAAATGAGAATTCTGAGGTCTAGACAACTGAAGAATTTTGCCCAACGTCACAGATCCTGTAAACAGAAGAACTTCAATTCAAAAATCTTTTTACTTTTGAAGTAGTTTTCTTAGCCTACACAGTACACCAGATGTACAAACTCAGAAGCCTTCAGGGGTAATGTCCATGGAAACAGTAACTCCTAAGTTCAATGCCTGCTCAACGTTTACACATGGATGCCTAGTGAGCATCTTCAACTGCGGATGGCTAAAGCAGCATTTTTTCCCCCCGAAATGAATCGATTCCTCCTTCAGTCCTTCCCTTCTCAGTAAATGGCACTGTTATCTGCCGAGTTACTGAAGTCAACAATTGTCCTTGATTCCTCTGTTTCCTCATTATGCATCCAATTTATCAGGGACACCTGATGGCTCTATTTCCAGCGCTTAACCCATAGTTATATATTCTGTTCATATTAATAGTTCCAAACCTCATTCAGGCTGCCATTGTCTGTTATCTGGGTATTTGGTTGTAACTGTCTTCTTGCTTCCATTCTTGGATCTCATAAACTATTTCATCACATTATCCAAAATGAAGTTAAAAAAAATAGGTTCAAGCCAGGTGTGGTGATGCATGCCTGTAACCCAGCGGCTCCAGAGACTGAGACAAGAGGATTGAGAGTTCAAAGCCAGCCTCAGCAGAAGAGAGGTGCTAAGCAACTCAGTGAGACCTTGTCTCTAAGTAAAATACAATATAGGGCTGGGGATGTAGCTCAGTGTTCAAGTGCCCGAGTTCAATCCCTGATACCCCCCGCACCCCCCAAAAAAAAGAAAATAAAAGAGATCATTTTTTAAATCTTCTATAGCTTTGACCATTATATTTAGAGTATAATTCAAGATCCTTATTCTGGCTTATGATTCTCCATGGTCTGCTCTCTGCTACCTTACTAACCTTTTTTGTATTACCATCCTCCTTGATCTTACTTTGCACTGACTTTCCTTTCCTTGAACAAACCAAACTCTTCCTGCCACAAGCTATTTGCCCTTGCTGTTGGCTCTCTTTAGCATCCTCTCCCTGGTTCTTCACACAGTAGCTTGCTCACAGGATGGAGGCCTCAGAGCAAATGTCAACTCCTCAGGAAGGCCCTCCTCATCTGTACAATCAATACTATCACCTGCACTGCAAATACTCCACATTACCTCATCTTATTTTATTTATTTCAATGCACTTGCCATTATTTGAAACTTTCTTGGTCATTTACTTGTGTATTCATTTTTACCAGTCTCCCAACATTAGAGTTCAGGTTTCATGAGATTTTGAACTTTTTCCTAGCTTGTTTACTGCTATATCTCCAGGCCCTGGACAGTGTTTGACACATAGGAAGCCCTTAACAAAGATTAATTTAGTAAAACTGGCTGGATTCAAGATAACAAGAATTGATGGGATCTTGGTGAACTGGATTTATGCTTAGCTTAACTTATTTAAAACACTTTGTTGACCAAATTAAAAGATCTATTGGAATTCATAATCTCTGTTCTCTACTATTTACCCTCTTCATCCACTCTTACCAATTCCATAAGGTCAAGGACCTGAAAACACAGAAGTAGGATGACACTGAGTTTCATTATGCAAATAAATGCTTCCCAGCAAAATATTTTTGTGCTAGATCTATGCTGCTTGAACCAGCAAAAGAAATTATCCAGCTAACCAGGCTTTTTTCTCCAAGACAAATATAATGCATACAATGACTATGTTACTTCTGAGGAACTTATTAATGAGAAATTGTTACAAATCCATGAAATTAAAGTGTTGTTTTTTTTTTTTTTAAACACAGGGAATTGGAGCTTCTAATCACCAGGAAAACAAAATACAAAGTGAGATTAAAAAATAGTTTGTATATTATTTAAGCAAAGGGTAATTTACAAATATCCCAAATATTCACAGCTTGGTTAAGCATCAAATATTCCTTCTCTGGTTATAGGGCTCAAGCATTCAGCCTATGACATCTGAAGGCCAACTCCAGATGAATCCTAGTTGGCACTGTGCATAAGAAGTCCAGCTTCAAAGTCTATGAGGACAATGCTGAGGGAGCTGGTACACATATATCAAAGGAGAGACAGATCATCCCCACTTAGTTCCATTCAAATCCACTTAATGAATGCAAAGGAATTCAGGTTCTTTAGGGACTCTTATAAAATGTGAAGGTGGAAAAGTATTTTAGTTCAATTAAGAATGCCATAATCTTTAGAAATATGTGCCGAAGAGTGTAAGACGAAGATTGATAATGTGCTATAGGTTTTGACACAGGAGAGGATACTATTTTTAAATTTACTCTTTATTAGTATACCACAATTACACACGATTGTGAGATTCATTATGCCATATTTGAACATGCGCATTATATACTTTGATCAATCCCATTCCCCAGTACCTCCCCTTTCAGGGGAGGACATTATTGATGCTATTTCCATTTGGGTGTAGTGGACAAAAGACTTATTAAAATGGGTTGAGGTAAAAATGGGAGGTGGGGAAATAAACACAACTTTTCAAAAAGCTTTGTTGTGAAGGGGAGAGTAGACATGGAAAAGTAACTGGAGTGGGTTGTGGAGTCCATTTACACATTCATGTCGGGCTGGGATTGTGGCTCAGTGGTAGAGAGCTTGCCTCGCATGTGGGAAGCACTGGGTTCAATCCTCAGCACAGCATATAAATAAATGAATAAATAAAGGTCAATCAACAACTAAAAAAACCATGAATGTCACACTTGTGTGTTTGAGAGAGAAGTCTTTTAGGAGGCAAGATGGGATGGGGTCCAGTATACAATGGAGATGCTGGACTGGGTGCATAGACTGCATCCAAAGAAAAGGCCAAGCACCTAGAGGATTTTGTGGCAGATAGATTAGCTTGCTTGTGATTTCTTTTATTTTCTTGGTGAGACAGAGGAACGTAGTTTGGGAGGTTTACAAAGAAATGAGATGGTATAAAGTAATTGTTTTGGATACTGGGAAAGAGAATTGGCATGAAATAAAATTGTACAGTGATTCTAACAATTCATCTCAGATTTGTATTCATTAAAGTAGAATCAGTCCAAGCAGTATAGTTGAGTATTTTTCTTCAGTCATATTTGGTTGCTCTTGTCCTGATTCTGAGTAGGTGAGAATTAATTTTAACCAACTGTGAAATTTTGCCCAGAATTTTGGTAGGCAGCTAAGGGTGTTTACAAAGGAATAATTTTTAAACAAACACTGGAATCTAAGCTGGATAAGGAAAGAAATGGGGGATGTCTGTGAGAAGAGTTGAGGGGAGTAAGGGACATTAAAAATTGGTAGGGTCAATGAATTGGAAGTCATAATGGAGTTGAAGTCTAAGCAGTGAAAAATGGAGAGATGAGCTGGGAAGATGGGAAGTGTGAGTCACACAATGGAAGGCTTGACATCAATATTTTAGAGACAGTTCAGATATTGGTGTCTAGAAAGTGTAGGGTAAATAAGGAAAGGAAGATAGGTTAGTGTGGAAAAAAAGGATGATTTGAGCCTGGTGCGGTCATGCACACCTGTAATCCCAGCAGCTCAGGAGGCTGAGGCAGGAGGATCGTAAGTTCAAAGCCAATCTCAGCAATTTAGAAAGGCCCTAAGCAATTTAGCAAGACTCTATCTCTAAATAAAATGTAAGAAGGGCTCGGGATGTAGCTCAGTGGTTAAGCACCCCTGGGTTCAATCCCTAGTACCACAAAAAAAAAAAAAAAAAAAATAGGATGAAGTGATAGCAGATAACTATTTGCCAGGGTATAGAATAGATTATCTATATGGATATAGAAGTGGTCAAATAATGATATAATTTGTTGTGGAGACAAAGAATGAGTCAGAGTCAGATGCTGTAATATGAAGTGAATTAGAATGAATGGCATAAGAATGACCACAACAAGGAGAGGCAGAGGGTGGTGTGGTTTGATGGTGTGCACGCTAAAGGAGCCAGATTTTTGAGACAGGGAATAAAATGGTCTCCAAGCAGCAATGAAAAGTAAGGAAGAGGTCTTATCTCCCTCTAGGTCTCATAATACATTGAATATGGCATTAAATAAATAAATAAAGAGGTATTTTTTTCCTAAGAACACTGCAAATGTAGTTCAGAGACCAAGGGAGAACCAGGAGTCAGTTTGAACAAGGAAAAGGAACAACAGCTAAAAGATTAAGTATGGAAAAAATCTTGATGATCCCAGATTAGGACTGGAGAAGCATGGTGGAAAGGTTATGGCAGATTAGTTCACATTAGGGAATGAATCGAGCCATCTGAGCAAAAAGTCAGGGGAATATGGGAAGCTTGGACTTTGCATGGTAACTGAGAGAAACAGAAATGTAAGGCAAGTTGGCATTAGTCCCAGTGAAGGAGGAGCCCCTGGGTTAAGACAGCTCCCTTAGGCTGTTTGCTGTGGTGGGCAAGGAGTTGTTACTTGGCTTCCTTCAAGATGTCTTTGCAGAGAATCTCATTTAAAAGGGCACTTGCCATCTTCTCTGTCTCATTTACCTGTTTGTCTCCATAGCATGTATTGCTGCCTGAAGTCACATTATTCATGTTTTTTGTGCCTCTAAATGTGTTTCAGGAAGAAAGAAACCTTGTCAGATTTTGTTTACTGCTCAATTTAATTTCTATGATCTGAAATACATCTCGCACATAGTGGGCGCTTTATGAATATACATTCAAGTTGATGTAGCCACTAAAAACAATAATGAGGGACCATCAAATTCAATGTGTTCTGAGTTCACAAGTAAATTGTTTTAGTTGCTTTTATTGCTCCTTTATCTTATTTGTTTTATAAAATGATTACAAAAATCCATAAACTTGCCATCTTTTGGACTGAAAAATGAAAGCCCCAATTAATAAATGACCGTGAATCTTTGTGATGTAGAGAAGGCTGGAGAAAAATACTCACATTTCTTGAGCATGTATTATGTGAGGAAAAAAGCTCAGAATATATTTTTACACTATATGACATCAATTGCACAAGGTAAATTTTATCATTCACATTGAAGAGTGAGGAAAGAAAGGATAAGATAGGTTGAATAATTTGTTCAGGAGCAACCAGCTAGTTAATACAATCTTTGACATTTGGATGAAGTCCGAACTGACTTTAAAACTCCTATTTTCTCTTTTAGGCCATGAGATTCCACAAAAAAAGCAAAGGGATATGAGCCACAAGAAGTAGTAGCACAGGTGCTCTGAACTCCAAGTCTCAGGGAAAGAGTAGAAAGGAATCAACTTTCACTAGTGATTATTATTTCCCTTTTGTGAAGAAGTGCACACAATTATCTCATTGAATCCTCACTACAATTCCAGGAATCATCATTAATTAAAGGTCAGGAAACCTAGGCTCAGAAGAGATTATATTTACCCTTGGATTTGGTGTAGCCATGTAAGTTCTGGCCAATGAAGGAAATATGAACAGAAGCTGTTGGGCGATGGGGCCTTCTAAGAAGGTTTCTTAGGAAGACCACGGACAAGCCAGGGAAGCCCTTATAGGCTTTTCTGCTCTTTCTCTTTGTTCTGACCTGGAGTCCCTGGACTGTTGGAGCTCCAACAGCCATGATAACTAATAAAGAGGTTTTGAAATTGGAAGATAGAGCTAAGAAGGTAGAACAGGGACAGAGAGAGAAAGAGAGAGAGAGAGAAAAGGGTGGGGGCGGGAGCGAGAGCTGACTTTCTAGGGCTTCTGTTCCACACCTGGCTCACCTTGGCTTTTATGTAAGAGAATAATTCTTTTCATGTTGAAGCAACTGTTACTTTAGAATTCCCAGCATATTCAGACAAAATTTATCCTAATTCATATAAACATGGAGTGAGAAGAAAATTTGTCAATACACTGTGTACCCGAAGTTCTTCTTTTCAAATCCAAATTACCTAGAGAAGAGAATTCAATAAGCTTTCAGTAATGTTAGCCAAAGAGAAAAAAGAAAGCCGAGAGAAATCAAAATGGAGGAAAGGAAGACAAAGGGAGAAACAGAGAAAAGATTTGGGAATGGAAGTTCCTCAAGGATCTTATTGATTTTGAATATTAAAGCACCAAGATAGGAAAGACAGAAAGGAAAGAACATAAAATGTATCATCACTTAATTGCTAAATGATTTGAAAGAATTCATTCAATAAAAGAATCCAAAAATTCAAATTAATAAAGTACCTAATCTATAAAATAATGACATTACCTTCATATTTCAGAGTGTTACTGCAAATTTTTAAGTTAGATGATATACTTGACAGTTTTAAATAAAAAAAATAAAGCACGATGACTTCATTTTTTGGTTTTGGACATTTACTTTTAATAATAGTTCAATTTTCTCTTAAGCAATTCTGTCTTTCCTATTACAGTCTGATGACACAACATCAGAGGTCCAGCATAACCAAATGAGGGGCCCATGTATGATGTCAGCAAGACCAAACAAAATACCCGCTGTCCTTGGAATTTGAATTTTGGCTACAGCTCCTCTCCATCCAAGCAAGGTGGGCATTCTCAGATGGTTCTGGTTGGGGGAGGCCTGGTTGGAGGGGACTGATTTTGTCTCTAGAGATACCTTGGTTCTTGTATTTCCAGAGCTGGCTCTTCAGATTTCTAACAATTGTAGGTACTCTTAATATCTTTTCAATAAATTTTCTTTTAAGTTAGTCAAAATCAATATCTGGTGTAAGAAATCAAACAACTCTAACAGACATATGAATATATATTATATAAATATTGCTATTGCTACTAGTAATAGCAGTAAAAATAATGTCTGTTTATTACTTTCAACAGAAATAGCCAAGGCTTAATTTGGGGGAGGTGGAAATAACAGTAACATCCACTTATGTCATTTCCTGGAGCCCTGGCAACATTTTCAACTTACTTTCTCCTTCGAGGGACTATCAATTCCAATTGATGTTATTACCCATCTCCAGAAAATTCTTGGCAACAATTTTAAGCCACCTTTCTAAAGCTCTAAATTTTCCAAATCAGCGACAGCAGATCCAAGCCTGTGTCACTAAGAAATAGTATCAGAAGGACAGGCAGTTTAAGAATGTGGGTGGAAAAGGATAAATCACTGATAAAAAGATAAATTAGCAATCTGAGAAAGCAATGGCTTAAAAAAGGAGCATTTGTTCTAATTTATAATGCAAAAGTCTCTGCTGCCGTCATCCGTCTTAGCCTGCAAGAAGCGCACAAGGCTTCTTTGCAATTTCAATAATCAGTTTTGATAACTAATATCCACATTAAAAGCTGCTCGACTTCATACTGCATTAAGAGGATACTAATGTACCAGGCTCCGGAATGTCTCCTACTTTATCCTTTAGAACTTGTGAAGAGACAATTTGGAAACTATGAAATGTTTTCTCACTCTAATGGAAGGGAGGTGAGGCTAAAAGAAGCACTGAATATTAATCTAGAGCTATAATGCTTTGAAGTAGAAGGGATCAAAGGACATTCTTCTTATCAGCTACTCTGCTCTTCTCTCTCCCAGCAATATGCAAAGCATCCAATCTTGTGAGCATTTTGGCTGCTCTTCTCATACTACTTTCCAGCCTCCAGAGATTTCCTGAACTCCTTCCTTTTACCTAGTTAGTCCAGCCATGAAGTAGCTTTATCCATCTCTTGGGAATTTTCCCCCACCCTCTAATTCCCTGTTGACTTGGAAGGTAAGTGGGTATGCCCTTATAGTTTTGTATCTTCCTATCATTACAGGAAAACTATCAAGAAATACTAAACTGTGCTGGGCATGGTGGTGCATGTCTGTGATCCCAGTGGCTCCAGAGCCTGAGGCAGGAGGATTGTGAGTTCAAAGCCATCGTAAGCAACCTAGCGAAGCCCTAAGCAACTCAGCAAGATCTTGTCTTTAAGTGGTTGAGTGCCCCTGGGTTCAATCTCCAGTACAAGGAAGGAAGGAAGGGAGGAAGGAAGGAAGGAAGGAAGGAAGGAAGGAAGGAATAATAAACTAGTAAAGTGGTATAAAGTGGTAAAGGTTTCCAGAATTAAACTGAGTATGTAGTCTCTGGTCTTTCTCAATCATTATGGACTTGTCAACCAAAAATCTTTTTAGATCTTACTTTCTGGTTTTATTATCAAAGATGAGGCTCAGCTCTATTTCTATACTTTGTTTAATCCTGTTTCTCTGAAAGGTCACACAAAATCCTTCCTGAACATTATCTTCTTGCCGGTTTGATTGACGAGAAGATTCTAATCAAGTAGTTTTACTTGGATAAGTTGATCTCTGTGTTGCCAATTATAGTGACACATCTTCAAATGCTATTGCCCCACCAACAGTCATTAGAACCCCTTAAGATTGCATTAGAAACATAAAAATGGGGGCACAGAATCAAAAGATATTGTTCTTTGTACATTTCTCTGGATTTCAATATTCTCCATGACTTGGACTCCAACACCATAGATCAAACAGAGACAGGCAGAACATGCTGTGACCATGACCAAAGCACAATTTAGGAATATGCTATTATGTATGAAATTATTTGTATTAACTATAAACTCCTTCTAGAAAGATTTATGAGTACTTCAACATCTGTGAAATTTCTCAGGCACTAAGTAAAATCAGTGGATTTCCACTAGCAGCCAACAGAGCTGGGTTAGAAAGCTGTCCCCTTTGCAGTACCAGATAAGTCCACCAGGACCTGCCACCAGCCTCTGCCTTCAGGCTGTCCTTGCCTCTGGACGGAATTCTAAGGGAATCCATATTAGAAGACTTTCCTGGTGTCTTATCTTTCCTGAAGCTATATTTGAGAGGTTATGCAGGTCTTAGTTATCCACTGTTGTGAAATTGTGTGAGAAAGGAGCCTCTACATATTTGTAGCTCCTGAGTGGGAGGTAATTTGACCTTATTTATTCAGCCTAAGAAGACAGGGAACCCTGATCCTATCAAAAGCTATTGCATAAGTAATTCAATGAATAAATTCCATGATAGCATGATTTTTCTGTAAGAAAAACAAAACTGAACCCCATAATTAAAACTGATAAAACAGATTTAAAAAAGCTGCTATAATTCCATGCAACCATTTAGCCAACATTTATTTAATTCTATGAAATGCTAGGCCCTAGGATACAAGTTAACAATGCTGAAGTGAATGAAGTGAACAAATCTCTCCGTTTTCAAGAACATCACAGTCTAGAGGCGGAATAATCTACTCACAATGATCTGACAATGCATTTCTTCCAAGAAATTTCTGAACGGTAAGGAAGAGGCCCAAGAGGGGTCATGGGAAGATTAAAAAGTGCTGGAATGGAGGTGCTTGGTGAGCACTGATACTGAAAAAAGACTGATTATCTAGGAGGAGTATAACTTTTTGGTAAATAAGAGACCATTAAGGAGAAGAAATAGCAATAATTACTGAGCCCAAAGTATGGAGAGTGAGTCATCTCCCTTCTCCCACTTTGGTACTTTCTAAACATTAAAAGAGAAGGGAAAAGGGAAAAGAGGGAGAGAGAGAGGTGGGGGGGAGAAAAAAAAGGAGAGAGAGAGACAGAAACACTGACTTGGGCTTGTTTCATAGTGGAAGCCTGGGACTACTCCCCTCTGTTACTCTTGGAGGCCAGTAAATTTCTATCTTAATGACTCTGACCTTGGACTTCATGGGCTACCCTCTGTGTCACTGCCTATGAGATCTCAGCTGACCCTGACTGTGAGTTAGGCAGGTCCCTCCTTGTCCTGTATCTGGCAGTTAGGAGCTACTGCTTTGGACAATCACTGAATCATCCTGCATTTCTCATGCACTGGATAATAAAACACTAATTATGCCCAAAACAACCTGAGAAATTTGTTGGAAGGATTATTATGAGGCTAGTGTTGCTTCCTCCAGCATTTTCTTCCACTGTTGTAGTTGAGATACGCAGTATCACTCACAAACTTGAGTTGAAGGCTTGGTCCTCAATGTAGCAGTGTTAAAAGTGGAGCTTTCAAAGAATGATTGGATCTTGAGGGCTCTGACCTTATCTGTGGATTAATCCATTTGATGGATTCATAACTTGGATAGATCACTGAGAAGTGATGAGAACTGTAGGAGGTAGGATCTAGTTGGAGGAAGTAGGTTGCTGGGGGTATTCTGTCTGGCCCCTTCCTCCCTCTTTGCTTACTGGAAGCCATGAGCTGAGTGGCTTCCTTATGTTGTGCGTGCCCTTCTGCCATGATGTTCTGCCTCACTTCAAGCTCAGAGCAATGGAGTTGGGCCACCACAGACTGAAAATTCTGAAACTGAGCTAAACTAAGCCTTTTCTCCTCCAAGGTGTTTATGTCAGGAATTTTGGTCATAGCAACAAGACTGATTAACACACCCATTGATCTATCATATATAATGTCAGCTTCATCATTCCATAAGCTATTTCTAATAAGCCACTCCCTTTGTATAAATATGTCAAAATATATTCTGTTATATATCACTCTCTTTGTATAAATATGTCAAAATATACTCTACTGTTAAATATACTCTACTATTATATATCTCTAAAATGAACAAATAAAATTTAAAAATAATAAGCCACCTCTTTTCATATATATATCAGTGTCTTCCCATTGTTCATCAGGACCTTTGCTAGCCAATGGAAGCTCTCAATGATCTTCCCTAAAACTACTCTTCCAGCTCTTGTGTCTTCTCCCTGAATCTTAACCAGCAACTAAATGGAATTTCATAAGTCTCATGTATACATTCATTTTTGGCTTCTGGATTTTGCCCATTTTTCCATTGCTTGGTGAACACTTCTCTCACACTTTCAAGTCCCAGCCTTCCTACAAGGCTCTTTCAAATGATGCCTCCAGAAAGCTTTCACATGATACATCAGGTATCCTTTGTGATATGCATAATGATCTTTTAATTAATTCAAAAGACAATCAATAAACAACCGTAAGTATTGATACTATTCATAATATCTAGGATTTAAATACTGTTAAAAAATCCACCACACAAGGGGAGAATAGTACAAATAGTTAGCAATATAAATTTATCCAGAAAATAGGATTGCTATATAGTTCCTTTATGTCAGGAACACACAAAGTTATTATTTTTTTCAGTTGAAATGCAATTTCCCTCTTATTCTTTTCTTATCTCGGTCATGGTAGAAGAAATTAACCCATTTTTTTTTCTCTTTAGACTCGGAAACATATACGCCCTTCAATTTTGTAGCCTCATTATTGATTTCATTTTGCGGGAAGAAAAAGCACAACTATAGTTTGAGGATGAAGGTATACTTTGGAAATAGAAAGGCAAAAAATAGAATCGTAAAGAGAAGCCTCTTATAAATTAAGATATGAAAAAGTCCAGTGATTTCACAAATTGGCCCAAACCCCCTATTTTAAAAAGTTATAAGCATCCCCGCTCTCCCTCTCTCTCTCTCTCTTCTTTTATTCTGAAAATCATACCCAGTGTGTTGCCATCAATTGCAACTGAAAACATGGCCAGAAGGACTCATTCTGCTCTTTCCACTACATAGATTCACACACTTTGGAGAGTTGGGTTGGATCTTAGAAATTAGGAGTGACCTAGGGGTTGTGTACTTACATTCTACAGATCCTGAAGGTAAACTCAGGTGGGGTCAAGATCCAGGAGACCAGTGAATAAGTCTCCTTTACTGAATAGATCTTCTTTTTAGGCTTTATCCACATAATAGCAATTTCATTAATTTTATTTAAATTTCTGAGGAGGATTTTCTTTTTCAGTGTTGGAGATCAAACCCAGGGCCTAAGGCATGTTAGTCAAGTGCTCTGCTGCTAAGGTACACCCCCAGTCCCAAGAACATTATTTTTTTAAAGGTCACTATATTTCAAACAATAAATTTGAAGCCATTAAACTAGTCCAACTGTCATTTTCTTATGAAAAACGTAAGGTTCAAAGAGTTAATGGGTTTTGTTCAAGGTTACATTAAGGGTATAGCAGAGAAGTACTCAGTAATTTAATGTCTAATTCTCTTGTTTTAGAATACTCCTCAAAGGATTTTAGAGAAAGAATTAATAGTAAATGAATGGATGGATAGATGGGTGCATGTGTAAATGTATGTATGCTAAGAGCATTTAATTCAGCACATTCATGCTGAAGTGCATCTATGGTTCATAGGAAAAAAAATCACTGGACATGAGAAATCCTGGGTACAAGTCCCAGTTCTACCATTTGCTGTTTATGAGAACTTTGGAAAGTTTAATCTCTTTAAGATTCAGTTTTTTCCTTTGCAAAATAAAATTATTAGTATATTTAATTTCTTTAAGATTCAGTTTTTTCCTCTGCAAAAAAAATTATTAGTATATTCCTTTTATCATTGGTCATAAATAAATGATATATTATTTGGAATACCCCAATGCAATTTCAATACCATGAATGTTATTAGACTGTACATAATAATTGCATGATAATACCCAGTATTGACAGAGAAATAAATTTCTGTTTAAAATAGTATTTCAATAATAAATGCAGGAATAATAAGTCTAATAAATTAAGTCATTTAAATACTCAAAACAACTGGATCAATTATTCCCCATTACTCTTCTCTACCCTCACCCTGCAGGCCTTCCTCCACATTGCTTTGTGATCTAGGGGACCCAACCATGGGTCCCTTGCCTTCTGACTTTTGAGTGAGTTCAACCAACAGGAGACAGGTAGGCAGGAGGAGAAAGATGACACTTCTGGTCCCTTGCTCCTTCCTGTTTGGCACTCAGCTCTGGTGGCTGCTGCATTCTGTACCACCTGCATCCTGTGTCCTCCTGCTGCTCCTCAGGTCTGCCAGTAGTAACCACTTCCCACTGGTCTTTGGACATCTCAATGTCCCTTATTGGTTCCCTTAAACCTGCCTACACTGTGTAAATAAATATTTATTGCCATTTACAATCCTAGCTGGATGTGTTTTATGTTTCCTGCCTAGCCGATGACAGCTACAACATTGGGGTAAACACTTGATGACTAAATGTCCCAGCCTCACATAGACTTCAAGTATGAATAAGGTTGACTGATCCAGGGGACTACATATGGATACCGGAGACACACAGACAAGAACCTGGAGAGAGTAAGCTGAGACTGCCATAAGCCACCCCATTCCCCCTCTTATATTTAATGACCTGCCATGTGTTTCATGTTGAAAGAAAATACTTGGAGCAAATGAAGCAGGTAGGATGACATAAGGAAAGAGTAATTTAAATGCATGGCTTTATTCAATCTCAAAGCAAAATAATTTATAACTTGGGCATGACTTATCCTCAATCTACTTGGCTATGAGATTGAGAATGTGCTATCCAGAGAGTCACAGCCACATCTAAAAAGGAGGAAAATTAATAACTGTGGTACTGCAAAGATTGCCTTCTTCTCCAAACAGTCTCATCTTTTCGGTGGCTGAAATGAGTTTTTTCAGTTTCCCTTTTCCTTTATTCCCTTTCTCACTGTAAACTGAAAGTGAACACATCAAATTCTGTCCCTAAATAATAGTTAATACTTTCAGACATTTTCAGAGATGTCTTAAGAAAGTAGGACCCTGACTAAAATGCCTTGCCTGGACTAATAATATAGTATGCTTCTGTTAAAAGTAACTTACTATATTTGAATACTAATTGGATAGATGTGCTGGAAGTGAATTCATAAAACTAGTGAAGGTAATTCAGAGATACAGTTGAATAATTATATGATGTGATACTGTTTTATAACACCATTGTAATCAGTTTATTGAAAAATCCCAACTCTCTTGGGAATAAACCAAGAATAATTTTTAAATTGTTTTCTTAAAATATAATGTATTAGTTTGGACATTCCAGAGAAACAGAATCAACAGGAAATAAAGCCTATCACATTGGAGAAGGCAGACTGCTCCACTCAAACATGGATTAGAGTGTTAATCTCTTCCAAATACATCATCACAGAGAAACCCAGAATCTGAAGGTATGACTTCATTCCAAACTTGAAGAATGACTATAATTTATTAAATGGTTTTGGGATTATCCAGACCTCAGCTTGAATCCTCACTTTTACATGATTATATACCTCATGACTTGAGGTATATAATCTCCCTGATCTACAAATTCTTGATCTACAAATCTTAATACAGTTGATGTTCAGATTAAGCAAGGAATATTTTATCAAATATGAAACACCTGACTTTTTTAAAGACATGTCTGTATAATCAAATACGGGTGCATTCCTCAGGCCTGCCAGTAGTAACCACTTCCCACTGGTCTTTGGACATCTCAATATCCCTTAAACCTGCCTACACTGTGTAAATAAATATTTATTGCTGTTTACAATCCTAGCTGGGTATGTTTTATATTTCTTGCCTAGCCAATGACAGCTACAACATTGGGGTAAACACTTGATGACTTAAATGTCCCAGCCTCAAATTGACAGTCTATGTGGTGACCAAATTGACACTTAAACTTAACTATCCAATATACAGGTTCCATATCTGAAATGAGTTCCATATCCAAAATGCTTGGGACTAGAAGTGTTTCAGATTCACAGCATTTTATATTTCAGAATATTTGCATAGATTTGACCAGATTGGAGGTTTTCCAAGTATTTCAGATTTCTGGATTAGGACTTTTCAGTCTGTACTTTTTTGGAGTTTCCCTTTGCTGTGACACTTTAATAATATCCTAGGCAGATCCCATAGCTTTGCCAGCACAGTCAGTTTTAGAAGTGCAGTCCATGCCACTTTAAAACTGCAATCTCATATTGATGTCATGTTCTCTCCTCTCCCATTGATAGATGAATATGTGTCTTTGCTCTTTCACTCCTCCCCACCCAGCACCTTGAGCAACAGGGTGTGGACTTTGGTACCATGTCACTTCTTCACTTCTCCTTTCAGGACCTAACTGCTCTAAGGCTAAGGGAGATGCTAGGAAAATGAGGGGATGCAGAGATATACTTAGCTAATTGGTCATTTGCTGGTCCAGAGGGCCTCTCGTTTTCCTATAGCTAATGCTGATGAACAGTTCTGAATGTGGTTGTGGTATGATTTTCCTGTGGCATGTTAAGCTTTCAGCCAAAACTGTCTTTGAAGACTCCAGCAGAGACAAGACATCATATTGCTCATTGGCCTCAAAAGGAGTCTAAACCCTTGTACAGCTGAAGGTAGAAGGCCATGTTACTTGAGCAGCAGTAATCTGGCCAGCTTACAGCTCATACCTTCTCTGTGGGCATTTATGTCAACCTTGATCACAAAGAGTCATAGTTACTAAAATGTAAGTCTTCCTATTTATACTAAAGCCATAATACAAATTCACAGTTCCCACATCAATCCTAGGGTTCTTTGCATTATGGTACTTGGCTCTCTCATCTTTTGATATCTCCCAGCCCCAGGATTTTGTTCTATGTACCATCCTAGAAAAATCATGTTCATCAATGACTATCAAAACTGTTTGCCTCTGGAACAAAAATATTTGCTGGCATCAGTTTGTGCTGTAACCTTTCTGTGGACTGGGTATCTTTCACCTGCTGCTGGTTGAGAGATCTCTGAGGCTGTCTGTTTGCATCTTCTTATACTGTCTGTGCTGAGCTGTCTACTGCCTGGGCTCTGTCTGCCTGACAAAACACACCATTACCTCTAACTAAGCTTTCCCTCACTTGTCACAGCAAATTTCTACTGCCTGTCACGGGAGTCTCCACTTTGTTCTTTGATCTTTACCTGCTGTTATTCACTTTTAACCCCATGCCACCCACTACCTATCCTACTTCAGTAGGTGTTTGTGATTCTTGATCTGGACTTTCCCATTAGTACTTACTCCTTCAAGTCTGGTCATATGGTAAGAGTGGATATCTTCCCATTTCATTTATTTTGCCCTGGGTTATTCTTACTAAATGAGATGATTTTGGACCCTAAATTTGTCATAATGAATAGTAGTTATTTACTCTAAATCTGAAGTAATAATTATAATTTCTAAAGGGTTTTGGAATTATCCAGAATTTAGCTTAAATCCTGGTTATTCCACTCATGATTTGGAATAAATAGTCTCCTTAATCTACAGATTCTTGGTCTCCAAATCTAAATAAAGTTATGTTCAGATTAAGTAATGAGTATTTTATCAAATATAAAATACTTGATTTTAAGAAATTTCTAACATTCAAATTTGAAATAAATGTGGATCTTAGATATGATACCATAATATATATTACATATTATATACTATGGTATCATATATATGTATTGCATATATATATATATACACACACACATGTATATAGCCCCTCATCCCAGTTCCTAAGAGTAGGTGTTCAGCTGACAGAAGATTCCTTCCAAGACCCTCATCTCTCTGACTTTTGTCGACCTCACTGCTTCTTTCCTCTTCAAAAATCTCTACAAGTTAAAACAAAATCCGGAAAAAAATGAGGAGATGAATAAGAAAATATAAGGATAATATTGATTTTTATTTTTGCCTAAACAGAAGTCTTTCTTTGTTTAAAATCAAAACATAGTCCAAATCCCAGATGAATAGTTTCCTGAAGAAATGATTGTTCTAGTTTTGGAGGTAGGAGACATTTCATGGACCAAGAATCAAAAAAAGTTTTTCACTTAGTAAAATAGGAATATGGCTTAGCTTCCAGTGTCTTCTTCTCTAAGTCATATTATTTCTCTTACCACATTTATATTTAGGAGGACATTTTCATTTTTTGATAAAGATATATTATTTTTGTATAGTGTGTTTCTGTGTGGTTGGCAAAAAGGTCTAGAGAGACAAGCAGGACTAAACCATGGTGACTCTTTTGGTTATGCAAATTAGTCTAAACTTTTCTCATGAAAGTGAGAAAAAAATCATAGGAAGATTCTTTGTGACTATGAATGAGACAATCAGGTAAGCCTGTATGCATGTCCAAAAAATCATTCAGGGGCAATGTGACAAAAAATTGAATGAATAAAGTAGAGATGCTCTAAATATACATTGGAACCAATAGTCATAAAGCATCTTAAACTTCAAGTCAAAATAAATATATGGTAGAAGAGCAATGGACAGAAAAATAAGTCAACATAGGGAAGTCTAGCCACACATATGGTCTCTATCAAGCAAGAAGAAGAAAAAAGTTTGACATTAATATATATAGGTGGTGATGGGTTACATATTCAAGTTTCAGAAAGGAATTCCTAAAATGAAAAAGGCACAAATTATGTTAAGTCAGTTGAAGGGACTCTATGTAGCTTAGGATTTTGCAGTAATAATGATTGTGGTGCTTAATTAAAAGTTTCTATAAGAACAGAAATGCCATAGATAGATAGCAAATATCTAGAGATGAAGAGATACCATGGAACAATTGAATATCAGGTCTGGGCATCAAAAATCCTAGCTGCATACTTAATCGACATCTTATTATAAATGTTGTAAGTAATTTCAGTATTGATATTCTTTAGCTTAATGTAAGGAGGAAAATACCTAGAATAGTGTTCTCTATGAGGGCAACAAAATCATTCTGAATAAGAAATTCAAGGTACCTTGGGTCCTTTCTTGTGACACTTATTCATGTTGTACTATTGAAACATCCCATTCAGCTCAAAATCTTTGTACAACTTCCTTAGAAAGGAGACTTCCTTTAGGAACTTAATGATGAACGATGAAAGGATGTTTATAGGAATGTAAGTTAATTAATCATGATGTCTCTAAGACCCAAATAAATTAGCAGAACTTAATTTGGAAAAAAAGAAAAGAAAAGAAAAACAGAGAAAGGAAAAAGAACAAAGAAAAAGAAAAGAATTCTGGGTCTGGAAAATAAGCCACTACCAAGAGATAGGAACAAACCTGGATGGGCCTCCATAGACTTCGGAGGCAATAAATACGACACTATGGCGTGCTGTCTAGACTTCCCCAGCAGGTGCCCTGAAAGGCTTTCAGCTTTAAAGAGGATCCAGAGCAAGGGGAGATCTTGCTGCTGTGATGTGCTGCAGTCAAAGCAGCCATTATACTTTGTCTTTATTATAGATTTTATCAATGGTGCTCTAAGTGTTGGCATAGACTGGGGAGCTATATGGAGTCTATAGTAGGCCTCAGAAAGAGTATCAGGATGGTTGTTATGGTTTGGATATGTGTTAAAGACTCATGTGTTAAACTCTTGGTACTCAATACAGCAATGTTTAAAGGCAGGGCTTTTAGGGGATGATTGGATCATGAGGGTTCTAATCTTGTCAGTGGATTAATCCATTTGATGGATTAATACTTTGGATGCATTACAGGGATTGATGTAAACTATAGGAGGTGAGAACTAGTTGGAGGAAGTTGGTCACTGGGAGTGTGTCCTGGAAGCATATTTCCCTTCCTCTCTGACTCTCTTTGCTTCTTGACCATCTTATGCTGATAAACTTTTGTCTGCCTTGTTTTTCCACCATGATGTTCTGCCTTACTTCATGCCCAAAGCAAAGGAGCCAGGCGACCATTGATAGAAACTTCTGAAATCATGAGCCAAAATAAATATTTCCTCTTTGTTTGTTGTTTGTTTTAAGTTGTTTGTGTCAGGTATTTGGATCACAGCAATAAAAAGCCAACTAACCCAGAAGTCTCCAGAGTATGTGTCAACTCAAACTATGAGAGCCTAATAAAGACCAGGATTATTTAAGGATGTCAATGAACACAAAAGAAACGATATCACGGAGTTTACCTTCTAATCGGGGGAAAAGACAATAAATATAAAAATAGCAAATAATCAAATTATGTAGTATATTAAAAAATAATGAATAGTATAGAAAATAAAATAAAAAGTACAGTAGGATCAGAAGTTCTAGTGGTATAGGAGGAGAAGGCAGGTTTCCTTGGGAATGTGCAACTTGAGCAAAGGCCTGGAAGAAGTCAGGGAATTAGCCATGTTGATGTGGAGATGGAGAGCATTTCAGACAAAGGAAATAGCCCAAGCAAGTCTTAGGGCAGGAGTGTGCATACGTGGTTTGTATGAACAACAGCATGGAGGCCTATATAGTCGAAGAGAAAAGGGTGAGAAGAAAATTAGAAGTCAGAGAAATAATGGCAGACACAGCCAATGGGGCCTTTGATTAGGTTATGAGAGGAAAAAGATTCAAGGTTTGGTACCAAATGTAAACAGATTCTGTGACATGAACTAGGAGAGGTCACCTAAGGGTAGTCACCAAAGAGTGGGAAAGAAAAATTTCCCCAGTGGGTGAACCTCTTGTCAGCCTTCTTGAAAGAGGAGACGAAGGTACAAATCCAAATTTATCCACAGGCTGTTATGTAGTAACACTTATTAGTACATAAAAGGGGCAGGGAAAAACAGTGAGGGAGTTAGAAGGATTCTCTGGAGTACTTCTAGATACTCCATGAGAATGGCAGATGGCACAAAAAGCATATGTCAGTGTTACGCATTCAGGATCTCAAGGACAAGACCTCTCAAAACAAAAGGTTTGAACTTCTCACTGGGTGAGAACCTGTACCTGCTGGGATGCAGACTAAAAACTTATTGGTTCACCTGGAGTGAGACACTTGGTAAATAGCAGTGCTATATTATCCCCTATACCAAAGAATACCACAAAATTGGGATACAAATCAGAAGTTAAGTAAATCTAGTCTACAGTCACATAATAACTGTGTCATGGTGGATAAGTTACTCAGCTCCACTAAGTTGCACTTTATTTATAAATCAGAGCTAATTAAAATCCCTATGTGAAAATATGGCTGAGAGGATTAAGTGAGAGATGCAGGCATAGAATTTAGCAAAGTGTTATTGTATTATTAGGAAACCACTACCATTTACTCTAATATACAGTGTTAATATTTAATTGGCTTTAGATAGAAGGATAGGTATTTTATCTCTAGCCAAGAAGTATATGAGTCCAGGTGCTAATATTGGGGGGGGGTGTCTGTGGAAGTCCTATTTTTTTTTTTGGTACTGGGGATTGAACTCAGGGGTACTCGACCACTGAGCCACATTCCCAGCCCTATCTTGTGTTTTATGTAGAGACAGGGTCTCACTGAGTTGCTTAGCGCCTCACCATTGCTGAGGCTGGCTTTGAACTCGTGATTCTCCTGTCTCAGCCTCCCAAAGTGCAGGGATTACAGGCGTGCACCGCCGCGCCCGGCTGGAAGTCCTCTTTTGATAACTTTAATTTACTCAGTGAAGAAGAAATCATTGATTGAGAGTGGGGATAGGAGAAGATGTGTTGATGAGTTACAAACCAGTGAAGTCACAAAATACTCATCTAGAATTTTAGAGAGAGAATAGACTTGGAATGTACAGATTGATTGCTAACAAAAGTCCATGCCATTTGCACAAGAAGTTGCATCTGACTAATGTCTGAGTCTCAGAAAAGACTAAATCCATAAACCCTATCATATCATGATCATACCAAGTGGGGGTCAGGCGATCCTGTGGCCAGTCTGTCCATTGTGAATGGAGTGTCTTCTCTTCCTAGATTTGAAGTTAGTTATACACTACCCTCGGGTAGGAAATGATCAAGGAAGTCTGGATGCCACAATTAGAAGGCAAGAGCTTTTGATCCACACCCGAAGTGTGCCTTCTGCTGATCTACTACTGCCCAGCCCAGATCAATGGCCTCGTTGGAAATTTCTGAGGTACAGCTGTATCAAGATGAAGAGGAAATGGAACAGGTACTATAAAGTGCGTCATGCATAACTAATGCTGGTTTTATTAGCAAGAGAAGAAATAGAGTCAGGTGTGGGCAGCTGTGACAACAGTGTCCGCAGCAGACTGGCTTTGTGATATGACACTGGCTGCGGCAGCTGCTTAGCTTTCCTTGCATCTACTTGTTTGCTAAACCTTCCTCTATAGGTTCCTGGGGATTGTATGAACTTCTCTATATCCTGCCCACAAATTCACCCACTTTTAGTGGTGAAATTGAATTGGTTTCAGTTGCTGGGAACTGAGAAGCCTGACTGGTACAGTGATGAGTTTGACTTAAATGGGAACTGAAAAGATCACTGACCCTAAAAGCAATGTAATCCATGGAAAGGGCATATTGTAATGAAAATTTCACTTAGTTTAACATATAACCAAGAACATGAGAGGAAAATGCTGGCTAATAGCATAAGTTTGAGAAATTAGCTGACGTCATGTTATGTTCCATGAGATAGGGCTGTAACCTTGAGAAAATTACTGTAGATTATTGAAAACTTCCATCCGCCTTTCCCAGTGTGTAGTAAAGACTCAATAAATAATTGTTTTGATAAATAGCTGAATTGGATTCATGATGCCGTAAGTAATATTATGCATGAGCTTCCTTCTGAGCAAAGCAGACGTTAGTATTCTTTGCATGTAGATTGTGTGACAAGAAATGGCCATTAAATTGAAAGGTTGTTATCTACAAAATGCACATGAAGAAGGTCTAAGCTTTATAAGGTGGTCTGGCATAAAACTAAAGATTCATATCCCAACATATATTATTGAGCATAGCCTACTACTGGTGAAAAAATCTGAAGCTTATATAGCTACTTGGATTAGAGCCCATTCTTTGGAGTCAACACTGTCCTGATCTTACTAATTAAAAAATTGGGACATGCAAGTCCCTTCCCTAAACTTGAGATTTTCATCTGTACATGAAGTGTACATTATACATTCCTCAAAGAGTTGCTGTGAGAATTAAATGAGATGATGCAAGCAAAGCATTCAGCACAGTATTATTTTATTCTTTATTAACCAATGTCTTTTTTACATTTATTCAATTGACCTATTCATTGCAGTCCACTTTCTATTTGTGATAGCTTTCCATTAAGCAACACACAGAACAAGTCCTGTTTTGTAATATTTAGGAGACTACAGAGGAACAAAAACTATATTTTAGGAAATTAATACGCTTACTGCTTAATAAGCTCCCTCTCTTAAAATATATCTTAGGTTTCCCATGCCTACAATGACAAAGAAACAGAGACTTCTGAAGGGAAAGATTACCATAGCTTCTCTTGACAATTACCTTAGTATTCATCCCAGAAGGATCTTCAAGGAGTCACACACGTATTAATATCCTATAGAGGCATTCTGTCTATGCACCAGCTAACTGGAAGTAGGTACTACCTGGATGATGAAATCTTTGAGGATTCACCAATCTCTCTGTTCCCATGGTCTGCCACAGCCTAACACCCAACTCAGTCAGTTGGCACAGGGACAGGGGAGAATAAAAGCAACTAGTATCAATAATTGCTTATGTAAGAGAGCTATGCTTGTCCCTCAAGGTTCCCATAAGAGAGTCTGGGTAATGGCTAAAAATGACAGAAAATACTGAAGAGAACACACACAGAGAGCACGCAACATTAGCAACATAAACTATTTATACAGTAAGTTGTTATAAGTAGTAGAAAAATATAGCATGTCATTGTGAAAATAAGAGGTTTCCCTTAGGATTTATTTAAAATTGGTCGAAGTAATTGGGCCATACAAAAGATACAGAAGTCACATTTCAACACCTAGGAAGCTACACTATTAATTGGTAAAATCAAATATAAAGAGGATAAACAAGCTGAGATCAAACCTTATGATTCTTTGTGCAATTGTGAAAACTTAATTTCAGGATACGAATGTACTCAAAGAGTATTTTGTAATTACAAACCAATAAGAAGATCCAACCAGGAGGAATAATTATATAATTTCTGCATGGCTTCATTGTGTGAGGCTTAGAGAATGGCAATAAATAGATTACTCTATCATTATGACTGCTACTGGCAATGACTCACCATTACTACTGGGACCACTTCCTAGAATAGTCCCCTCTGCTTGGTGTATCATATAAGAAATTAAACAGACTAGGGTTCCTAGTAGCTTAAAAAAATTGTAGAAAACCCTAAGATTCTTGCCAGTAACAAGGTCAGCAATAGTTATGCTACAAGAAATTTCTGTTTTAAAATGGTTTTCATTTGCCTTAAAGTGCTGGTCTTAACTGGTAGAAAACTAATCTATATTTTCAGTGACCTGTGATTCATGAATATTTATGATAACAAAATGCCACCTGTGTAAATAATTGGGGTTCAGTTCTTAAATTCTTGAGACTAATGCCATAAATCATATTAAGAAACATTTAATTTGCATGAGTTTCAATCAATGAATATTGTAATAACCTCATTATAAATCTGCCTATTATTAATAAGAAATGATGGCATGAAAAGTCTAAAAATATAATAGACAACAAAGAAGCAACATGACTATACAAATTGCTAAAAAAAATACAAACCTTAAGCTTTTGATCATTCATTAATCTTAACATGAGTCAAGAATTTATAAATGTTTGTTCTTTGAGTTACGTGTATTTAATCAGTTCCATTACTATTTCCAGCAATGTGGTGGCTGGAGGAAAAAAATGTCGCATTTCCTTTCAGTATAAGTCTTAGTAATCTTTCACCACACAGTGGGGTCAGCCTTGGATTTTTTGCCCAAAGACATAACAAAGCACTAAAGGGCAGCCAGGGCGATCAGTCCACAAGGCATGCTGTAACACAGAATCTTACTCATGTTTACTCTGTAACCTATCTTACTGTTTAAACTCCCATGTAAGAGGTTGAAAGACAAATGAAAGCAGTTCTTGATCACACAGCCTCTGAATTCTACACATGATGATATTAGTTACATAGTCTGCCCTATGGCTACTCAGCTGTGTCAACAACAGCGACACTCAGATTTATATCCCAACTCTGCCATTCACCTGTCTCTTTACCTGTGATAACTTACTAAAACAGCATATTTCTGAACCAAGCCAGCTGGGAGCAAAATGAATTCAAGGTCATTACAATATGTGATCCACATTTTCCAATATTACTTATTATTATCCCTTTCAAAGGATTGTGTTAAGATAGGAAATGATCCAGAAGGCTTGGTACAGTTAGCCTGACCTGACATTCTTGCTGCTTCCTCTACCTTCCTTTTCCGAGTTACTTGCATATCTTCATTCTTTGGTCACTGGGCTCTACTTCAGATAAGATGCTGGGACATGGAGTTGGGCTGCATTGCTCCCTTAGAGTTTCTGTCTGTTTTCTGTGCCAATTAGCCCCCTGTTGTTGAACACTCAGGGCCGTGGAAACAGAAGCCTTCTGGTTGGTTATTGAACCTAGTTCACAACTGCATATCTCTCCTAGGTATATTCTGAGTTTCCCTGAAGAAAACTGGATTGCAAGGAGAAACAAAGAGGGGTTCCTGAAAGAAAATGCCTTGGTATGAGGATGCCTGAGCGCAGGCTATGAGGAGGATCTGGAGTCTGGGGAAAAGGAGAGACTGTGCCTGATCATTTGGAAGCCATAGTGTCATCCCTACCCCACTAATGCCTTGATTCCCAAAATGTTGGTTCAGCTCCACTCCCAACCCTTCCCTTTGTCCCTATAATCAGTGAATGTCTATAAAGTCCCTTGCAGGAGAGATATTGCTGCATACTTGCTTCCTTGAAGAGTAACAGAAGAGAAAGTCTACCTAAATGCAGAAAAATACCAGAGGAGGCATCAGGCCACAGACTCCAGGGAATACGTTAAAATCTGACTGGAAAGGACCATTTGTTACTTGAATGACTTTTATTTCCTTTTTTTGTTTTTTAACCATTGGAAGAATAGAGGCATTAATAAGAATGCCATGTTTCACAGCATCGTTGGGATGATGAATGGAATGAAAGCTATGAAAGTGTGTTTTAACCTGTAGAGAATTTTTTTTTTTTTTTTTTTTGGTACCAGGGATTGAACTCAGGGGCACTCGACCACTGAGCCACACCCCCAGCCCTATTTTGTGTTTTATGTAGAGACAGGGTTTCACTGAGTTGCTAACCTATAGAGAATTATAAGCAGATTAATAAACATTGCTATACTGTGGGAGTGAATAACCAACATTATGTAAAGTTCTTATCAGTAGAGTACTTGCTTTGTGCTACTTATTGTAGTTGCCACTACTTTATAGTTATTGGGGGCGGAGATGCAATGGATGAATGCTAATAGTGATATATTAATAGCAAAAAGCAAGACAGAATTTTATAAACAATAATGTTAACAACATTAAAATGTATAAGGTTAAGTAGGGAACCAGAAGAAAATACATCAAAACATTACCACTAACTAGCACCTTGTGGAAGAATTATAGGTTTAGAAGGTAGATGTATTGGAATGTCTGTCCCCACTCCCTAGTCCACTTGAATGCAATGAAAGCAACCCTGCCCTTTCATTAGAATCTTCCATCCCAGCCTTGGCTAGACATTGACCTAAATTGGGCCCACAAATCTCTTTCTGAAGAATCTACGTATGGAATGGTGAGAGACTATGATAAACAGTCCTTTTTTTTTCCTGCATAGATGGGGCCATAAATTCTAAAATTCGAGGGCTTTTTGTTATGTTTTCTGTCACATGGGCTGAAAAGACTAGACTATCAAAGATGGTTGAGAACACAGCAGAAGTGTAGAGAGGAGCAGGAAGAGGCTACAAGTGAGTCCTTGAGGCTTTGGAAACATGTGCCCTTCTATCCATAGATTCTATGAGACACCTCATTATATCCACAACAAATGCCACTTTTTGCTTTATCTAATTTGATTTTGTTTTATGAGTGTTTTAACAATAAGGAAATTTTTTTCTTTACATTTTTTGTTATTTTTATAAATTTTCCACAGTAGGCACACATTTCTTTTATAAATTGAAAAAAATCTAAATTATGCATGTGAGAGGTGAAGAGAAAAAAAAAGATGTAGAACTCTAATACCAGCCATTTTTCAATCTCAGAAGAGAGCTGATTTAGATGAGGTTTAAGAAATGACTTCTATACCCAGAGCTTACTAGAAAAGGAAACTGGGGCCCACTGCAGAAGAGTAGCCACTTGCTTTGTTCTTAAGTCTCCAGATTCAAATTAACATTAGTGACATTAATAGGGTATTAATATAAAGCCACAGCCTACTTGATCTCCACTCACATTCTTCTTGCAACTGAGTACTTTCTTATAGCAGTCATGGACTTGGTCCAAAAAAGCTCTTTGCAGAAAGTATTAAAATGCAATGTGATTTCCTTGGCTTGCTCTCTTCACTTGGTTCAAGCACACTCAACAGAATTTTGCCAACTCAACGGAAACCAGTTCCTTTCCATTCCAGTGAAACAGCAGTAAAATTCGAACAGAAATATTCAACATTTGGGTCTTTTGTTTCTTTCTTGAATTAAATGCTAGAGAATTTGAACACTTTCAGGCTAAATTGCAGGTTGTAGGGAATTCTAAATTTTGTCTATGCACTGTTTGCTTTCCTTAAAGTCTTAAATTAAGTTCTTTTTTTTGTTTGTTTTTTTTGAACTTTGGAGGGAAAAAACAAATTTACACAAAACAGAGAAGCCAAGAAACACAGTATTTTGTAGGAACCAATGCCCTTTGAGATTTATGTTGTCTCATACTAGCACAGAAAAAGAGCAAAGGGTTAGTTCTGTACCAGAGTTTAGGTGAGAAACATTATTTCTGAGTATTCTACTTTAAAGAAGTATAAACATGATGTGTGTCTCTGGCTGGTATTTTTCATTCTCTCTAACAATAGGAAAGTCTGCTGCTAGCGATGAGAGAATAACATCTGAAGGGTTTTTTTTTGCTTTTTGACTCTGAGAATTAAGTTGATTTATTATCTGTTATGGCCAAGAATATATCTCTAGGCTGCATGTACAATTAGACACAGTCCCTTTCCAAGTGCAAAAAAAAGAGGGAAAAAAATACAAGCTTTTCAAATACATTTTTCATTCTAAATAAAGAGATCTAATTTAGGCCTTAAGTGGGAGATTCACAAATATCTATACCTTCCAGCTGCATTGAAATTAAATTACCAAGAGTGATATTCTTATTTGGCAAATTCAAGAGGGACTGCAGCAACACAAGTGGATCCAGGCTTCAATCTCTGAAATCTGATTTAGCAAAGTCAATTACTGGCCTGATTTCAAATTGCTATGGTTTTCTCTCCTTTTTTAAAAAAAATTATTTTCTTTATCCCTGACTCCTGCTTATGCTTTTTTAAAAATTTATTTTGGTGTTTTTACTTTCTATTTGCTTCTTTTTGTTGTTGTTGTTGTTCCTTTTACTTTCTATTTAGCCAATTAGCAAGATTTTCATCTAAAATAGAAATATAAGAGGCAAAGTGTCTCCAGAATTCTTTTGCTCACATTGCAACTACTGATCTTGCCTTGCAGTGTTGTGTTGGCCTAAGGGTCACATCCTTCTGCAGAAGTCCTCAGTGTCTGAAGCTTCTACTGCACCACAAAATGAGGACTGAGCGCTCCTACACCCTAGGCAGTAACATTCTGGGGGAGCAACAGTGTCTGAGTCCCAGCACTGTAGACTGTGGTAGGGAAAAGCCTACCACATCATTCTCTTGCTTTAGAGATGAAGTAAATAAGATCCAGAAAAGAAAAGTGACATGCCTCAGGTTATGTAGTCTGTGGAGAGCTGATTCTGCACTCAGGGTTCCTGGATTCCTGTGCAGAATTCTTTCTCATCCCATCTGGCCTTGGCAGGCAGTAATCAATCTTCACTTTCAAAGCTGTATTTTTTTTTTCTTTCTTAACTTAATTCCTCAAAAAGCAACACACTCTCGGAGACTTATAGCTTTGTGTCAATATCAAGTAATCAATATCACTCTTGGAAAGAAATTCAATAAAATGTTCTATCAGAGTTTCAGCTGCTTCTTGCAGGGGTCTCTTAAGTCCATTGAACATACTAGTTTTGGAAATTATGTTAGTCATCTCTTACTAACAAGATAGGCAAAGAAACAGAGTCTGGAAAGTAGAGGAGGCAATGAAGTTGCCAAGAACCCAACAGTGCCTCGAATCTTAAGATTTAGGTAACATATTTTCATTTTAGAGAAGGGAAAGCTGAGGTTAGAGAGGCTAAGTCATTTTCCCAGGGATCTGCATGGGAAAGCCATGGCAAAGCTGAGACCTCAACTGGGGCCACTTTGACTGTAAAGCTCATGTTCCTTGAACCAAATGTTTGTAAACCAAGTAAAAAGACAGGGAAGGATCTCTTTAGAAGGATCTAAAATTTTATTCACAAACACTGCTTTTAAAGTCTCTGACATAAAAAAAAAAATTCCTGAATAATTCCCCTGGCCCTTAGGCAGCGCTCCCCATGGAAGGTCAAGTGCTTCAAGGATTCCTTTTAGTCGTGTTGTTAATAAATAAAGCCATGTTATTTAAACTTTTGGTTGCCTTTGTCAGTCAAAGATATTACTGATTTTCTCTCCCCGCTAGGAAAATGTATACAAAGACCTGTGTGCCCTGGAAAAATATAAATTTTTCAGAGTAGCTCTGTTCTCCTGGTGCCAGGGAGACTTTTTATTGGCTCCAGAAGGTCGCCTGAGTCACATCTCAGTACATTTGTCATTCTCAGATTGCTCATCAGAAGAGATCAAGCATTCAATTCCAAGCAGTAAGCTTCCCACCATTGATTGTTCATTTTAGGGAAGTTTTTAGATACATTTTTACAAGATATGCAACAAATGAATAACAGAAATGTTCCTGGAGAGACAAGTGTAAATCAAAGTTGGGTTTAAATTTTTTTTTAATTCACAGTTGAAATCATTAATAGGAATGATTCATAGTTACACAGAGTTCAACAATTGACTGAATATTTTCATGTATATAATCTCATTTAATTCTCACAAACACTCCTTCAGTAAAATCCTAGCTCCACGTGATATGGTATAAGTTGGGCTAGGCCCTGGAGATAAGAAGATAAATAAGAAGTGGCCCTTGTACTCAAAGATCTCAGCATTATGATTACTCTCATCTTTAGTAACATATGAGGGTAAGTATAGCCCAGAAATTAAAAGTCTTTTTATACCCAGGGCTGAAACTGGGGTTGTTTGGTAACTCAAGTTATTCTTGTCTTTCTACATACATTCTGCTTAGCCTGAGAGTAGAAACTTAGAAGGAGGTAGTCATGAACATATCTTGTTAAATTATTAATAAATAATTATCAATTATTGTTTCAAGTTCATAATTTTTATAAATTTGAAATCTTTAAGAAAAGGTACACCCTTATAATCTATCTTGCTATCAGTATGATGCTTTGCATTTCTATTGATACAAGAAAGTATTATCATCACACCACATGTTGGCTTACATAGAAACAAAAGTCCAAGTTACAATATGTAAGATATTCAGCCACGCACTTTATATGGCATAATAGCTAAGCACGTGGTTATATATATTATTCTAGATCTCACAGTGTGACGATGATGGCTTACAGAGAACTGTATGAGTGCAAGACAGTTTGCAAAAGGACAAGATAAAAAGAAATGATGAAGAAAGATTCAAGGAATTTGGCTTTGTGGTGAGAGTTGAAAAGCATCTTGTTGGCAGTTTTCATGTCCATGTAGAGTTATTGTACCTGCTGTTTTTTACCTCTAAGGACAGGCAAAATGTGTTCAAACTGAAGCCCTAAGGATTTAGGTTAGTTATGAAAAATGATTTGCTGACAGGTGAGATTCAGTTACTGGAGCAAGATACCAATAGAAGTTGCGGAATCTCTCTTTAAAAAGAAGAAAAAGATTTCTAATTTCTTTTTAAGTTTCAAACGTGACATGGCTCTCAGCAGAAAGTTGGACTAGATGGCTCTAACTTTCCTTCCAGCTTAATGATGATCACTCTGATGTCTTCAGCCATGCAAAGCATTTTGTATGGTGTACCCAGTCTCCCCTTTACTTCACTAATAGTCCCATATAAGAATTCCATAGGGGTAATAAGTTCAACTCATGGCTTCTCTCCAAAGGTCAGCTATAGTCAATTTAAAGGTGCCTTTATCATTATTTCTAAAGGTTAAAAGACCAAAGGTAGGAAGTTGCTAACATTTTGAAAACTGTTGACTCTTTCACTCATTAAGTTTCATAATAACCCTAAATCATGTAGAATCCAGTGGAAACTGTTATTTTAAAGTTCTGAGATAAGAATATCTATTTGCAAGTATCCCCCAGGTTTTAGACTTTATCTCACCAAGTGAAGAGGATTTTGGTCTGCAGAGGATGCTTAGAAGTGAGGGAAGCACAGATAAATGGGCAGGAATGGATGCAGCGAACCCAGTACATCATCCACCCAAGAAATACGCTCTGAAATTATAAGGAATTGTGCAGGATCATACAGCTTAATAAGTATACATTTTACATTAGAATTCCAATCTAGGCTTTTTTTTTTTTCTGGTACCGGGGATTGAACTCAGGGACACTCGACCACTGAGCCACATCCCCAGCCCTATTTTGTATTTTATGTAGAGACAGGGTCTCACTGAGTTGCTTAGCACCTCGCTGTTGCTGAGGCTGGTTTTGAACTCGTGATTCTCCTGTCTCAGCCTCCCAAGGGGCTGGGATTACAGCCATCTTTTGGCTTCTTACACAGTGACTATTTCATAAAACATAGTTTTCATTATCAAATACTCAAAGAAAGGCAATTTAAAAGAACCTCACCAAGCACAAAATTCAACTCAAAGTGGTTCAAGGACCTGGGAATCAGACCAGAAACCCAACGTCTAATAGAAGAAAAAATAGGCCCAAATCTTCATCATGTCGGATTAGGACCATACTTCCTTAACAAGACTCCTATAGCACAACAAGTAAAATCAAGAATCAACAAATGGGATGGATTCAAACTAAAAAGCTTCTTCTCAGCAAAAGAAGTAATCAATGAAGTGAA